>DWDX01002958.1:0-14036 GCA_018245675.1 Agara michaeli | reverse complement strand
TTATTTGGCATTCGGTGCTTTCTGCCTACCCCGTTAGGGACCTGGCGTGACGGTATGTTGTTGTTGTTGTTGTTGTTGTAGTTTTATAAAATAAAATATTGTAGAAAACGATGTATTGCTATACTGAATATAAATATAAGGTGTTGTCTAAATCCAATCCATAACGAAAACATCTGATCAATGATATTATATATGTATCCTTTTAATTCAATTACCATTATTATGTATGTAGTGTTCGAAGTCAAATTAAACATTGTGAAGATAGATGAATATTACTGAAACATTCCTTCGTTACTGTGAATTTCAGACAGTTCGTTAGCGACGTCTTCACTAAATATTAAGATGACTGTGTGCAGATCTTATGCGATGTAAACATGCTTTGACTCTACTATTCCAATGTAGTGTATTCCCACATATACGTGTTCTAAAGTGTAAAAAAAAGTTGACTGTCGAAGAGTTTACTCTAGGAAGTAAGTGGGTTATTGTAAAGTGAAGAAATACAGAATACAAGTATAGACTGCTTTTCAGGATTACCACCACCAACTCGTACAGTCCCAGTCAAGTGATACACATATATAGCACTGTACTCGAATAGGATTTCAGTCATTGGCGTAGTCATTTTTTAAAATAAATATGTCGTCCTAGCGTATCATTTCACGTGACTATGACGTCATAGTTTAGTGGCTCAATAAGATCGTGTAGTCACATCACAAAAGGACGACTATGAACAAAAAATAACGTGTTTTATATTCCGTTCAAACAAAGAAAATTGCTAGGCTCAAAGTGTGACGTTAATTTATGAGTGATAGGCGTCAAGATGAGCGCTACGTTAGAATCTTAGCGATACAAAATTTAAGAGTGTGTACTCGTACCTACAACTATACAGCGTGTCCCAAAAGAAAATTGCAACAGCTCTCTCATTCTGTTATTGGCGTCTGACACACAAAAATGATCACAGAAACTGGTATAAAATTGCTAAATTAGTAAAATATTAAATATATTTTATAATTACGATTAAACGAGACGACAAGGTATGATTACGAATATCATTATTACAATTATTAAATAAGTATATAATTTAACAAAATTCATTTTCAAAAATTATATATGTTTACGCTCTGTTTAATTTGATATCAAACTAGCTGTTAACCACGGCTTCGCCCGCGTGGTCACATGAATTAATTTCGTTCACATATCGTACCGTCATAGTACCCAGGATGCCATCTACTATAAGTAGTGCTTATTTAATTAAAACGTGTTTTCCCTAAAAAATTGATATTTCTCTGCGAAAAAAGTAGTCTATGTCATTCTACAACCCTTCAAATATCGCCAAACCAAAAATCCCAACGATTCGTTACTTCGTTTTGATGTGAAAGACGGACAAATAAACAGACACAAATACACACTTCCGCATCTAAATAATATATATATAACTCAAAGGTGACTGACTGACTGACATAGTGATCTATCAACGAACAGCCCAAACCACTAGACGGATCGGGCTGAAATTTGGCATGCAGATAGATGTTATGACGTAGGTATCGGCTAAGAAAGGATTTTGATCAATTCTACCCCCAAGGGGATAAAATAGGGGATGAAAGTTCTTAACGCGAACGAAGCCGCGGGCAAAAGGTCGTTGTTACATATAGACAAAATAAAATACTTTAGCTTATTAAACAACTATTTGTCCTTAGCGGGAATCGAACCCACAACCCTCGGTTTTGCAGTCACTGATAGTAATCAACCAAGCTATTCCCATATCTAAGTTAAATGCACTTGTGTGGAATTGGAGGAGCCTTTGTACTCTCAGTATATCTCATGCAGTTCAGATATAAAAATAGCTTTGACGGTGATAACTTCGCAAACCAGTAATAGTAAGGGACGGAAAGTTTAGCCGTTAAATAATAAGCACCAATAAACGACACTCATGCACTGCTGAACAAAGGCGCTTCGAAGTGTGGCTAACCGCACAAAATGTTAAATGCAATCCCGTTTTATATTTAATAATCCCCAAAGCAGCACATAGGTTTACAGTCTACACGATTTTAAGTGCCGAAACCGGCGTGCGTGCATGAAGAGAGCGATGGATGAAGACGAGGCGCGTCAGGTTTGCAAGGACAGAGATGTCTGGCACTCGGCGCTTTCTGCCTACCCCGTTACGGACTTGGAATGACGGTATGCATGTATCTAGGATTTTAAGTAATCACTACAACACGAGCCTCTGTACCAATAACCATCTTTTAAATCCTTTTTCTATCGGCGAATGACTCTTATCGATTCTATTCCGTTCAAAGATTCCAAATATAAACTAATATCAGATGCTACTAATAAAAACAACCTATGTTCCTTTCGTATACGAGAAACTGTTACCGGTTTTAGTTAGTTCCATTAAAATATTACAGCCGCGCCAGCTTCGGCGACGGTATCCCGACTCAGTCAGACAAAGTTATAATTCGAAAATGACGTTTGCTGCCTTAACTGTATTAATTAACGTACGCTGTAATTTAACTTTATCTTGTAGTTTTGTACAACAGGTTGTTATATAATATGTTATATGGAAATCACTACATAGTATAAAACAAAGTCGCTTTGTCTGCCCCTATGTCCCTATGTATGCTTAAATCTTTAAAACTAGGCAACGGATTTTGATGTGGTTTTCTTTAATAGATAGAGTGATTGAAGAGGAAGGTTTATATGTATAATAGCATTTGTAATATATATGCGCGGGGCGAAGTCGCGGGCAAAAGCTAGTTATCTTATATATAAAAATCACTTGCTGTTCGTTGGTCTCGCTAAAACTCGACAACGGCTGGACCGATTGTGCCAATTTTGGTTAAAATACTATATATAAATTATTTTTTATAAAAAATAATAAAATAACCCATGTAAGCGGCAGACGCAAATTCTGGATTATTTATTACTATAGGTTAGTTTACTTAACATGTAAACTATGTTGCAGAATATCTCTCTACCACTTCGCAGATGAAGTTACCAATTCGGCTATGAAGTGAAACTTGGTTATCCAATCCAGTCTAATTGTGTTAGCACCAGTGCACTTTGCGACTTCTAATATTGTAACTTAGTTATCTTCTAATATTGTAACTTAGTTATCTTTTAGGGTACAAGTAGTTATGCTTGACTAATTTTAAAGGTGACTGCATCCTCTATATACGACCTTTTGGTTGGAAACGAATTCCGATACGTAGTTCTGACATTGCATTTGTTTGCGTTTTAACGTCTAACATTATTTGCTATATCGTCGTTAGGAAACCTGCACACCTCAGTTTTCCACATTTTTCCCTAAAGTGTGATTAGTCTGCCTACACTCGGAAAGTATGGTAGACTTAGGGTTGCCAATCATGCTTGCTTAAAAATAGTATTTTACCTTATATCGCTATTTAATACTGTTTACATTTTCACTGAAAAAAGTGTTACAAATATTATTTAAAAAATGAAAATATATTTTTGATTTATGCGAAAAGCTCCAAAATATATTTCAAAGAAAATAATATATTATGTACTACATATTTGTTTTTTTGAAATGTTGTTTATTTATTTATTCTTTATTTCCCATACAAAATGTTGGCAGCCCTAGTAGATTATACCCTTAACCTATATTTTTATGGAAAGAAATCCGTACCTAAGCTATTATATAATAAGCGGTAAAAATTTGACTATACTAACAGATAGTAATAAATTAAGTTTTGCTGATGACTGTGTAATGATTTGTTCGTTACAAAACCTTACATTGATGGTAACTTTAAGCCCGCATCGCTGAAAGGGTTAATCTGCGGAAGAACCCGGCTACTTCGCAACACACGTACAAAGACCACCCGCGAGTCTGCTAGAAGGAATTCTTAACAAGAAACACTTTATTCACAGTCTTAACTAAAATATTACATTAAAAAACAAAACAACTAAAATACTACATTATTAAAACAAATAAAAAAATATTAGTAATAAAACTAAATAGATTTATGCAGCGCGTAGTACTACAAAACGGACCGAACTCAGCTGGTGCCGTGATGTCAATTACGACTTCACGACTCTTCTAACCATTATGCGCCACTGCACAAGGTAAAGTGTAAGTAATATTGTTCTAAATAGTGATGTAAAGTTTATCGAAACAATAAATTACATGCTACATCTGCGTGTCTATGGTGAAGTTATGTTAGTGTTTTTGTTTCATGCATTTTATAAACAAAATCAGTCGTAATCTGATTTTCTAGGGTCTCGTATTGTGAGTCTATAGATGTGTATTTTGATGCAAATTCAGATTTTACTTTAGTCTTTGAAGTTTTTTTATTGTAGGTAGCTACATTAAGACCTTAATGTCGATTAATACTGAAAGTCCAATAAATAATCCTTTAGTAATCAGCGCTATGGAATGTCTCACTAACGTGCGCAGAACTACCCAGGTCCTTTCATTCATTTTCTATCCATCCAGATATATTATTGGCGCGAACGGGAATAGAACTGAAGACCACCTTGCATGACAGACAGGCGTGATAATTAACTTACTGAGTGACTCGCCGTAATTCGCTCGTGGACTGCTGAAAATATCCACCTATATTACACATTTATTTGCAACGCATGGAACAAAAAGTAATAGTTATACATCATACCTACCTATAGTTAAAAATAGTAGAAACATTTTTTTTTCTACCCTTTGTGTTGGTCCACTGCTGGACCGGGTCTCCTCTCCTAGTGAGAAGGATATAGGCCATAGTCTACCACGCTGGCCAAGTGCGGATTGATAGATTTCACACACCTCAGAAAATATTATACAATTTATGACATTTCTAAGGTGTGCGTGCAGGTTTCCTCACGATGTTTTCCTTCACCGTTATGGCAAGTGATAAAACGCACGTAATAAATGAGAAGTGCGTGCCAGGATCGAACCCAGACCCCCTGGAGCGGGAGGCTGAATTTCAAACCACTAGGCTATCGCTGATTTCCTTTTTTCTTTTCTGGAAACATATTACACGAGTTAAATTCCATAAATGGTTGACATTAGAAAACTTAATAGATGTAGCGTGTTATTTGACAGCCTTGTTTTGTTACAGCAGTAAGCATCAAAGACCGAGGAGCACTGAACAAAGGGTTCAATCAGGTGTGCGACTGGTAGCCGGCCGGCGCCACGCGGCGAGTTAGCCGCACCGTTGAGCGGAAACTTTCACAGAAATCCCTCGCCACGTCATTTCGTTCAGTCGTCCGTTGCGCGCGTTCGCGATTCTTGTACGGTTAACGAGATTATCTAGTGGGCAGATAACTCTATTCTTCATAGTCAAATTGGCCATTAAACGGTCTGAGTGAGAAACGGTTCGGTTCAAGAGTCAAAGAGATTTTCTAACAGATAAGCTGATTCCATTCACTCGGACGTTCGTTCTTCTGGAATGATCAGATTACCGTCATAAATGAAGTATATCTACATATTACAATACTTTTTTTTTAATTGTCTACATTATCTATACTCTGCATACTAGTATGTGCTTATATAATTATAATTTACTATTCTACTTTAAACCGAAACACACCAGCTCAGTATGGGTCGTTAATCTTTAGTCATATTGTGTCAGCTGATTTAGAAAACGTTATAGATCTACCTATACCTGAGAATTTTCGAACACAGTAATTGTCAGTTTCTGCCAACCCTAGTAATGAGTAGCACGATCCCCGCAGTGCAATCGTAATGATCACAGCGGATCCTAATTACGTCAGGTACGTATTGTGTCGTCTTTATTGAATTATCTCGTGCGTTGCGAACGCTCCATATTATGCGCTCAGTAGGTGGTCCGTTCGAAGGGACCGCGCAAGCTAATGCTATTCCGCTGACAATCGGCTACTTGTAATTCGAGATTCCATTACAAAATAAAGTACACTACGCGAATGAATTTAAGCGTTTTTCCACTTGATTGTACAAAATGATGGTGATATTGCTTTCGACTTGATTGTAACCCTTCAAGCTATATTTCCTTATGTATTCTTTAATAATAATTTATTGATAAATTTAACATCATCCGTACTTTTTATTACAGTTTTTACAACATTGAAAATTAATTTATAACAAAAAATCTACTATGATTCTTTCTTTGTTGGACAAATGTTTCAAAACAATAAAATAGTTTATTCGCTTTATTAAATTTTCGTTCTAGAAAAACACGGCGAATACAAACAATTCTAATGCAAAACAAAAGAATGTCTAGTCATTAAAACGAAAACAACTCAAACGGGGATAATACGAAAAAAAAAGACAGTTAAAAACTTAACGTTTAACGACAGAAAAATCCAGAGCATCTACGTTCCGGTAACTAGACGCGAGCCGAGAGGCGCCTCGTGCGAGCTGACAATGAACATTCCTTTATTTCCACCAGCAAACGACGGCCCGTGAAAAAATACAAACAATAAAACATCCTATATACGGATACGAGGGACATTTCGCACCGCCCATAAAATTAAATGGAAAAGGGCTTCCAAAGCGATTCCCGTTGAACTTCCACTTGGGTCACTGTAGTAGATGCGAGTTATGAAAAATCGCGCAAGTTAAAATCCGAGATAACTCCTTACTTATTACATTTTTTGTTACCTGCAGCTTAAAATCTTACTCAGGCGGAATTAATGCTTTTAGATTTCAAGTTGAGCAATTTCAAAAGTTGTTCTTCTTGATTCTAACTTTGTCCAAATTGGATAAGACTCAGAACTTAGTGTTAAATTTATTTCGAAACTAAACATTTCTTTTACGTGCTGTACAAACACAAATGTTGAGAATTATTCACATAGGTACCTACAAAGTTCGTTTTTGTCGTATGATATAGTCTATCAGTGTTAAATTTTACGAAAAACATCTCGCATATCCACTTTAAATGATATTCGTTTAAACAATACTTTTACGGTCGTGTTAACAAAATTCATTTCAAAACAAATACGTAAAAAACGTAACATCACGCCTGTAATCCCCTAAGGGGTAGGCAGAGGAGTGTAGTACACCCCCACAATTCACCAGTTACGTTTCAAAACAAATAATAACACGTAATACACACGTACATCTGATACTCGAGGGCTAGTATTAGAGATATGGAGTCAGTAAACAATACTTCCATTTCACGCACAACAGTTGATCGTTATTCGGTAAAACGGTTTTTAATCTGTACGAAATATGCGAACGATTCTATTTGAAGTTCTTCATGAAACGCGACAGCCGTTTTAATTGAACCTTTGTCACAATAAGCGGCATATCATCGGTTCCGTACCAGAAATCGATTTACACTTTACGAGTCAAGTATGTCAGGCGTCGGGATCATAGTGATAGCGACGTTATTGACTACTCGACGATTAATCGTTCGATTATTGAATGGCTGTCCAGGCACCGCCACTTGAGATGTCACGGCTAGAACGCATTTTGCGTCGACTGAATTATAATTGCATCTCAGGAAGGCGCTTCGTTGCAGTTTGTTGATTTTTGTATCCATTGGGAGATAAAAAATATGCTGATAGTCTAGTGGTGCGGAAAGTATTTCCTAGATCTGAAATTCGACTCTACTGAGTATTTACTTATAAAAATACGTGCATTTTAAGATATTAGTATCAAAACACTCTAAAGTATGTGAAGTGTGCAATCTTGTGTATGGTAAAGCGTAACAGACTAAGCCTTTAATATTTCGCATTTGGTAAGAAAACCTATAGAGATAAGTAGTACTTTACATTTCTTAAGTGCTTTCTTAACTGCTTCTTCTAAATTCTTTATTTAATTCATAATTATACGTAAGAGAAATTGATCTGTGTTTATTTAATCCACAATTACAGAGACAATTAATTCTCTCCAACCCCATACGTAATTGTTTCAAGTTTGATAATTGAGCTATCACATTACATCAGCTGATATAATACATATATGCTTAGAAGTGATTATTTAGTCTTGATGCTATTACATCACATGAAAGCGTATTCTTAACCATATCATTAATCAGGACTTTTAGCTTAAGTAATCCTACTTTCGAAGATGTTAGAGCGAAATAGTAGTAATTACTAGTAATGATTTGACTCTTGTCTGCCTTTCCACTATTGCTATGGTCTAGTGTATTGTTTGCGTTTATCGGATTTTTATTTAAACTTTTTCATTGTTCAAGTACCTACGGATCTCTTCAAATATTGAAAGGGTTTAAGGTCATAGTCAACCACGATAGCAATGCATGGGTTGGTAGATTTCGAACATCTTAGGGATCATTATAGAAAAAGTATAAGGTACGCTGATTTCTAAAATCATATTTCGTGATCGTTACAGCGTGTAATATTTAAATGTTTAAAGTTTGAACTTTTAAACTTTGAGAGACTGAAATCTGTACTAGTTGGCAATTACTTCTAAATTGCATGACTATTATGCAGCCTTGACCGTTTTGAAAGCAGGTTACATTTTATTCCAAATATAAAGATGATATTATCAGTTAGAGCGAGATTTCATCTTTAGTGCTTGACAAATCGATTCACATTAATCGAGCGTAGTGATCATGTGTCAACAGCAGTTTACCACTCGGCGGGTAGATGGTTAATTAAAATTTCGTATGATTGATTCTTCGATTGGATTCATAATGATCGATATGACGATACATCCCTACTAATATTATAAATGTGAATGTAAGTTTGTTCGTTATGCTTTCACGGAAAAACTACTTAACCGCTCAGCATGAAACTTTGTACGCACATTTTTGGAGGTATTAGAAGTATTGTTAAAAAATCTCTGTTTAAATCAAAAATCAAAATTAGGGACAATTAAATTCAAACGCGTACGAAGTCGCGGGCAAAGCTAGTTACAAATATTTTGTAGAAGTTTCTTAAATTAAACTACACGAACAATACGAAATTAGAGAAATCGCATGTATTATGTATGTATGTATGAAGCTGTTGACACAAACTGGACTTCTTTTTAAATAGACTCGATTCGAAGTTGTCGTTTCTGAAATCGATTTGCACTCAACATCCGTCAGTCACTCAACGTTCACTTGATAGACTAGCGACAGCGGCGACATTGACCATACGATGGATCGGACAGTCGACGGGGCATGGGGTGAGATTTTGGATCGGTAAATGTTTGATTTATTTAATGGTGTTATTAGCATAGACGTGTAAGCCGCTAGACGCAGAAAGTATACATATACATTGGCACCCATTAACATAAGAATATACTCGTAATGAGATGGTGTAACTTAATAAAATATAAACAATGGTCAATCAGTTAAAGAAATACCAAAAAGAAATTATGGTCTCTTATCTGTCCAATTTCTATCGACACGCTTCCTCGTCTTTTTAAACAAAAGTCACTTGCAAGTGTTTGTTATTTCTTATCTATCGCACTGGTTCCTACGTTGCCTCATTTCGTTTGTTTTATACATCTTCCGACACTTTTCACTATCAGTACTGCTTCGTAAAATTCGGTGATTTGTTACGAAAATTGGAAAACGAAAAATTTCAAACGTCAAAAACCATTTGATGCGATACAAAATGATTTAGCGTTTCGATTGATGATTCGGTTAAACTATTGACGCATTCTGCCTTTGAGCAACTATCGTTGTTTGACACATTGTTCTCCTTCGTAATTGGATTTTAGTTGATACTGCATTTTTTTTCAATATAAAAAATACAAACAGTACTTGTTTACATTCAAGTTTCGTGCTGAAAATCATACACTATTTTATAGAAGGATTTTTCCTAACTCAAGGCTTGCTACCGTAAGTATATTTTAAAACTTGAGATATTTCTAAGACTATAAGCACAAGTGCCGGTGCATGGCAATAGGCTCACCACCTATTCCGTTGTGGGACTTAAACGTAACTGGTGAAATGTGGGGGTGTACTACACTCCTCTGCCTACCCCTTAGGGGATTACAGGCGTGATGTTACGTTGACGTTAACTCATGACCGTTCACAAAATAAATGAGCTTGTATAATGCTTCTCGAATAAGCCATTTTTTTAATGTTCCGATTTAACAATTAACATTATTACGATCTCATATAAACCCCACTTAAGATCCAACAATACCCGCTAAAATTTCCTGAAAACTATCGTTTCATTAGAGCTCATTGGTCCTCACATAATTTGTTTACAATGTCATTAATTTAGCGTTTGCACCGTTTGGGAGCCTACGTCATGTTCGTTCCAATTAATTTCATAGCAGAAATTAATACATGATTTGAATAATAAAGCAATTTCAGTGCTTAATTCTATAGTTGTTATTGGTACGGTCGATTCTTTTATTATGTCACCGTTAGATAAGTTGTCCTCTTAAAATGAGAAAAATTAACTCCATAGTCTACCACAGACCAAGTTTGGGTGGCAGCTGAGGAAGGCTTTGTCCTTAATAGTCGTTTAAAAATGTATGTTAATTCTAATCTAGTTAATAAATAATAATATATTTTAAATTCCTACGCCGTACATTAGCAAAATATTTATTGATCTAACAATTTTTATTAAATTCTACAATATATGTACAAATAAACCTTTTATCTTTGTATACGAAGACGTACTGAAATACGAAACTAATACCTCGGAACATTTTTAACTGCCTTTCAGTGGGTCATAATGGCTTGTACCACAAATACTGAAACAATATTTAAATAGTGTTCTTATAACATTTAAATAGTTTTATTTTAAAAAATCAGCTGGTATGAAGTTTGAGTCCGAACACGTCAACCTCGCATTGAAAGGCTGTGTCTGTGCGCGGCGGTGATTCCAGCTGCTTTAGTGCGAACATCAACGATGCACGTCTTGTTGTGCCAATCGGAACGGCGAGGAGAGCTCGTAAAATCACAAATGCGGAAAGCATTCCGATTAGTTTAATCCCATAGAGCAAACAATGAGTAGAATTGACATAAGAAAATATTTCGACAACACCTTCGCCACAGACGAACGCTTTATACTAGAATCATTGTCATCTCTTTTATTTTCCTCTTCGTAGCGGAGCTTCCATTACCTATGAATTATATTTAGCAGTTCTGCAATAATTTAAGGTAGTCATCATGAAAAAAGTTACTCCTCGTTTGAGATATATAGATTGCAAAAATGGCTTGAGATGTACATATTTCGAGTAACAATCTTTTTATATCGGAATGAATATGAAATGTTAACCACGCAATCCACGCACGGATCGATGACATTTCTAGTTTTCGCACGTTCTGTGGTCCGTCGAGATGAAGACGTGAATCACTGTGCATTAGACAGGGACTCTTTAATGGCGATGTACTGCTCTCGTTGGCTCAATTGTTTTTTATTTAATTCTGCCGTATAAACTGTTTGTTATGTAATATTAAATCTCTACGAATCAGCGACGTACATAATTGTGAATGAAGTTCCTTTAAATTCAATTAACCAGAATAACAATATGTTCAATCCTTTTATTGTTCGGAAATGAGAAGTGAAATGAAAAAGTATAAAACAAGTAATTAGTCATAATTTTCTTATCATAATACACATTTATTTAATGATTACTAAATAGTTTTACTGATATAAAGCCTTCATGTACACAATGCTTCGGTAACGTTACCTAGAACGAAGGAAAAATATCACAGCGATATCTCTGCTCACGTTACATTAGCGTACACATCTAATCGGCTGATGAATTAATTATCAAATTAGAAAGTTTCTGCAAACTTCAGACATTCGCATCTAAGCTTTTGATGATCTTTGAATACGCTCTTCAGCAATATCTAGTTAAATAGAAACGTCAGGCCAAAGTTTCTCTTAAAATCTTTGCGTTTGCTCGAGATGACTATCCGATTAAACTGTTTTGGCTTCCGTTATATTTTGAACGTCAAGTTATTCGAGATCCCAGGAATGAGTACGGGGTGCGATTTGTTCCTTGTCGCTCTGAACCTTACAGTTAAAACAAATGTTTTAATTTATTTATCTTGATCCATTTGTAAGATGCTCGTCGTGTCGGTTTGCCGTAAAGGGGGCCGCGTTCCGGTATCCGCTCGAATCTATTCAGGTATTTTAATCCTGGAAGTCTTATCTTCTCCGTCATATATATTGGTATATAGGAACATATTGGACATACAAATTTGGATATGTAGAGCTGCTGTGTTATTAGGTAGACATACTCATACCTAATAACACCGCTTGAGGGCTAGAGATGCAGAGTTATAATGAAAACCATTTCCAAGCTGTATGAACTTTGACTGGCTTGACGGTTAAGTGATTAGTAACCCTGTCTGGCGACCCGGGTATATGGGTTTGATTTCTACTGTGGAGAATTGATTTTCTGATGTGTATTTGCTTCGTGGTCGGTTGTGAAATTATTAGTATAATTGTATATTTAAATTGATATGGTACATTTATAAGCTGTTTGGTTACGATGGTAAAGGCTTTCTTGGGTTTGGGATCAGATTTCAACCTTTTTATTGTTCCAGTGCTAGTCATTCGTCTCGTAGTAAGAAGTGTGTACATAGGCCGTACTCGACCACGCTGGCAAAGTGCGCATTGGCAGACTTAGCACACCTTAGAATACGTTATATATGTAGATGCTTTATAACATATTCTAAGAAGCGCAGGATTCCGCGCGATGTTTCCCCTAGCCATTATAGTCAAGATATTTAAATCTTAAGTTATAAAACGTTTGTAACTTTTTTAAATCAGAGGATTTGAACACCGACCCCCACGTCTGAAATTCAAACCGCTATTACTACACTATCTCTGCTTAGACCACGTGTGAATTGTCCCCAGAGTATTTATTTAACCGTTGCACATAATGTCCCCGTCGCCCGCTCGCTCCATCTGGATACTTCAAAGTGCTACTAAAGATTCATTATGCGTTATTCAAAACTTGGAAACTTGTCCTGCAGTTTGTAGAGACATTAAATAAGTTCAAGACTTTGGTGGAGAATGCGAATGTCACAAAGAATATTAAGTCTTATGAAAAGTATTGTTTGGCTCATTTCCCATTTATGAATTCATGTTCAATGAATATGCGAATTTATAATTGCAGAATCTTTTAATTATACCACAAAATACTCATAAATTCCTTTGCATTAAAGATTTTATTGAGCAAATTCGAATCAAAATCTTTTATGCATTAAGGGGTTCCTACATACATACTCTTAAACAAAGTTATACATTTTTTAATTATCATCGATCGGCATTATGCGGCCTTCAGGCTGTGGCAGATCGGGAGAAAACAGGAGAGAAAAATACCTAGCATTGTTTTAAAATAGGAGAAAAAAGGTTCGCCATATTGGAATATTGGTTCAGCCCGATAATGAGCACATGTGGCTGCACATCGTGTGTACCAGCGCGCTGTCATTTGCTTACACGTTATGGATTCTATATCGACGTTTTTTATGGATCTGCTTTATGAAGAAGTTGCGCTGATTTTAAATATATAATATGTAAATTTTTGTCTAATTAATAAACAATGATAATTAAAATTTTAATTATATTTCTTTTAATAATAATAAACTTTTTTGTCTATATTTATTACTATTTTACTATTGTGCTAGGTTTTTAGAGGGGCAAGCGGAGAGTATCGATCCAAATATCGCTAGCTTGACAAACACCACTTGTTCTACATTCAACACTGTTTTCACACACAAGTATACTTGCAGCTTGAAAACGATTGTGAATTAAGATTTAAAAATTGTTAATATTTTTCAGTTGAGTTTAGATTTCTCTCAGTAAGATGAAGAGATCCTTGACCTTAGTGATTTGTATCAAGTTCAAACTCATCGTTTTCGTAATACACGACTCGCCGGCGTTCGGTGCGAGGGCAGCAAATAAAATGCAGGAGACACATCAATAGCGTCGTACGAGGCGAAATAATATTGTGCGCCTGATATTTGTCAACGCAAATGGATTGAGGCCATTGCGCCGGCGATAAGTCACGCGTGCACGTGGACCCAACAACCAGGTCACGCGAAATGAACTATGTATTTTTTTTTCATAAAATTACCCTAGCAAAGAGGCAGAGGGAGCATCTGATGGTAAGTGGTCACCGTCACCTATGGACATGTGCAACACCAGAGGAGGCGCCAGTGCATTCCTGGGTTCGAAGG
>DWDX01002957.1:0-14037 GCA_018245675.1 Agara michaeli | reverse complement strand
GTTACCTACATAAACACCACCATGACATATTGACTGTTAATCGCAGAGTATTTAAAAGTACTTGACAAACTATTTAATAAGAAACAAAAACAAACCAAGTAATTGTCAAATTTGACATTATTAGCAGACTACGATTCGCTTATAATATTAACATAAAGACTGTATAATTTAATACTTATTAAAATAAAGGTCACAGTTGAATTGCTGTGATGATCAAAGTAGCATTACATTTATAACATCGGATACTCATAGTGTAGTACCATAGATTATTCTCTATGAAATTAATAAAAATCAAAATCAATCAATTAATATATTCAATAAATGACATGATAATCTCTCAATTATCATATCAACTTGATTGGTCATGAAATGACGTGGTTTAGCGAAAAAAGTTTAATCCACATCGATCTTGCTCATTTCCCCTTTTCGTGTTCTACCGCCAACACGGACAATTACAGTATTACATAGACAATTTAAAAAGAACTGTTCATTTGACGCCAAATTAAAGTAGTGATTACACGCAAGGAGAACAACACATCGATGCATTCAACGAAACGGTAAACAAAAAGCACTTAAAATAATTATTTTCTATTAAAAATGTTCATTGGCTCAAACACACCATATTAAATCTACTTACTTACATTAAATTTATGAGCATTATTAATTTTAGCCGACATCATAATGAGATAAGCACACATAATTAATTTAGCACTTTAGACAGACAGATCAGACATTGGATGGGTGACTAATGATTTCGTTATGTCCGCAGTCATAATCACAGTCGTCCAACACATACGTAAATCGACTAAAGTGGCATAAGACTAGCTTTTAATCTTCACACAGTTATAAGCACCTATAAAGGAAATAAGGCTCAATCCATACCATTATCTAATCAAGGATGACTTTCCGGTCAAATTTATGAAAAATGGGAAATTTAGTGTTTTTTTTTTAAATAGGCTTGCATTTGACTATGGGCTCACTTGATGGTAAGTGAGGTCTACAATGTAACATGCTCGTCCAGAAAGTGCCTATTTTATTAGCCCTTTGTTCAAAACCACCCGCATCCTCCAATTCCACTTTGCATATTAACAAGGGGTATATTCCAGTTAAAAATTCTATTAACATGAATACTTAGCATACTAAGCTATTTCATGGAACGGTATAAAATGAATATAAGCAAAATAATTAGAAATCACAAAAATGCATGTTAACAAATAATCTGATATGTTTCTAGACTAGTGCACGATTATAAACAATAAGAATAATAATATGAACATATGTGGTACTAGCCAGATAGCTAATAAATTAAATGTTACATTTCAAAATAAATATGTACTCACTTATTTATTACACTATCATTTTAATTTTCTGAACGTTATTTTGTATCTATTAATTTCGATTAGTGGGTACATCGTATTGATTACAGTATAATACCAGACAGAAGAGGAAATTATGTATCTGTTGAGAGACACCTACAACCGGAGTGTGAGCAGAGACCGACACTAAATGACAATATGGTCCCTCAAAGGACAAAATCATCCATTGTGTAAAATATATTTACATCATGTATATTTATTATGTCACTAATTACATATACAATAGCGTATATTTAACGATGATTAAGTATGATTCAGTATTATTAACGTAAAGATAATAGTAATTAAGACCATTTAAAAATAAAATATTTACACAAATATCATAGCCATTTAAAATAAATAAAAAATGATCAAATCATGAATCATTCCATATGTTTCCAAGCAACATAATACCACAATACAATTTTAACGTAGACATGTCCACTGGAAGCCTTGTGTTTCAGTGAACAAACACCGTTTACACTACCAGCAGTTTGAATGTCAAACAGCTACAGAACTGCTATGAACAGTTCATAAATCATGCATGACACAACACACCTTTGACAATTCTACTTTTGTCATCAACTGATATGATGAGAGTTAGGTATTTGGTCTTCACTATAAATATTAAAAAAAAACAGATAAGGTATTAAATCAGGCTGTACATTTTCAAAATTCTTATTGCTGATTCATGTGATGTTGGTATTTTTTTTAATTTGCAAATGTGTAATTATAATATTCTCAATAATAACATGAACTGTTTGGAATGCATTCTGCGTAGCGGCTTAATCCCAGAGGTCAAGTTGCAATTTTAATTACAAATGAAGACAATCATAGATGTAAATAGATTGCTAGTTGTTGATCACTACATTGTATAAAACAGTCGCTTTTCGCTGTCCCTATGTCCCTATCTATGAACAGATCTTTAAAACTACGCAACGGATTTTGGTGCGTTTTTTTTTTAATGGATAGAGTGATTCGAGAGGAAGGTTGATATAAATAAAAGCTAGTATAATAATAAGCCAAAGAATTGACATGTTGTTTCTTACATCATAATTGTATGTATTGGTCTAATTTTATCTCTACTTTACATTTATTTTGTAGATGTAAATTCTTTTTCTAGCTTTTTAACTAACTACTACTACTGTAATATAAGGGATATACATATATTATATAAGTCTGCTCTAATGGGCATTATATACAAAACACATCTATGTATGTATATGCGATAATGTACACCAATAACTGTATCTCCAACATTGCCATGTTACAGTTATGTCCATTAATGTTATAACACACATGTTGTTATTACATTTGAAGTTTCATCTAAAATATACTTTACATATAGTATTTAGTGTATTGTAGCGCACATGGATATTCGGAATAATCCATAACGAAACAGAATTGATGACAATTTTATTACACTTACAAACACACAGATGGTGACTGATTGAGTATTGATCTAAGAGGAACGACACGGCTGACACCTGCTTACAGAATGACTTTCACCGAGGATCACCGAGTCAGATTCTGCCGGTGGACCCTCACTATTATCATGCTGTCTCTGAAAAAACATTTAAACAAAACCTAATGTAAAAAATATACCCTGCCCAGATAATCATAACTTTGGACATTATCTTCTACTTTGAAAGAAAAGACATAGACATTTTTATACAAAAAAAGTAATTGCAGTTGATTAAACTGTATAGATTCTGTTCAAATAGTTTTTGTTCATTGTATAAAAAATACTTTCAAAATAGTATCTGTGCCAATGTATGTCAAAAAACTTTACAACACTAGTTGATTGCATTTATTGCACTGAAATGAAATAAAAGTAGCTTTTACAACATTGCAGACAACAACCTTGGATACAGATAAAAAACTAATTGAATTATTATAAAAATAATACATAACCTTCACAGTACCTTTGCATAAAAAAATATACCATTTCATATAATTTTGAAATGATAGGAGGCTCGAGCTATTAAATTTGTTGTAATTGGGATGGATTGAATCTAAATTTATTGTAGTGAACTCTTCTTATTATACATGGTTCCTGAGACACTCTTGGTAAGGGCATACTATGGTTTTAAGTCCGGAGAGTCAAGAGTTTCCGAAACCGGTATGTATGCATGAAGGGAGTGATGAATGTAGACGAAGCAAGTCAGCTTTGTAAGGACAGAGATATTTGGCACTCGGTGCTTTCTGCCAACCCTGTTAAGTACCTGGTGCTATAGTATAATAATAAGAAAGTTCAGGCGACCTGATAACAAGCCTACTAAATGGAAAACTTAATGAGCTACATTTGCTATGAAGATATGAAATGCCTTAACAGATTATTTTTGTTTTCCTCAAAACAAAGAAACTCATAATAAATTTTAACAAACAATACCTTTAGTTCTGTAGCTAAGCTACGGAATGTGTCTTCAACGTTTGTATTGTCCTTGGCAGACGTTTCCATTACAAACATAATCTCGGGCACGTACCGACAGAATGACTTTGGTTCATCCGGCTCTACTTCCCTTTGGTCTGTGAGATCACACTTGTTACCAATCAACGAGACTATGACATTGGATGATGTGTATCTTCTCACTTCTTCTATCCACTTTTGTAAGGATAAAAATGTTGATCTCTTTGTGATGTCATACACTGAAAGGACCAAATAACAGTATTTTTACAATAATGTTTACAGCCAATTTAATCAAGATTTTACAACTATTTTCTCCAATTTGTTACAGCACATTTACATCTTTTATCACTTCACATTTTTGTCTTGTCCTATGCATTATTTCACATATAATACAACCATAGCATATTTGATCTTTTTAAGAGATATTAAATGTGCAAAAAGAATTTAAACACGAGATTAGATATTATCACTAATTAATTCCACAAACATCTGCTTATGTATAATGTGTATATGAGATTGAAACTGATAATAAACAGATTATCTTCCAATAAACAATTTATAATATTATATTATATCTCAAATATCTCACAATGATACAGTTAATTCATTGTACATTTGATTACTCCCACAAAACTGTATAACAAGTATTTGGGTACATATGGGTGTCAGCGATAATACATACCAATGATAACGCCATTAGCTGACCGATAATAGCTTTGAGTAATTGTTCTGAAGCGCTCTTGCCCTGCCGTATCCCAGATCTGTAGCTGAAATTTGTATTCTTTTATATAATACTAATAGAATGTAAAGAGACAAAAAACACTGTTTATTTTAAATAATATTGTTAACACCACGTTAGAAATTATACATATGGCATACACAGACGAAGTAAATTTAAATAACGGGCATCCTTATTATTAGGAAACGAAGTGACAAAAATAACAAGACAAATTACAAAGCTCAGATTGAAATTCAGATTTTATATTCATGTGATCGGTAGCAGATTACTTACTTTCGATACACAGAATAATGTTTGTTTCACATAGAAAGTAGATGTCGGTTTGAAAAATTCTACGCATTTACTTATATAAACCATAATTGGATACGCTCACCTTGACCTTTTTTCCATCCACTATCAATGTTTTCATTGAAAAGTCTACGCCTATGGTATTTCCGTGTCTCTCTATGAAATTCCCGGATTTTAGACGTTGCACGATACATGTTTTACCTGTCCCACAGTCGCCAATTAACACAATTTTAAAAAGATAATCGAACTGTTCATCCGGAACGCTCATTAAAGTGTTTGGATTACGGCTACTCATGATTATATTTAGTTATAATTTATTGAAAAGCTATGTTTACGTTGATCGCATGACAACCATATCTAATAATTTGTATTTGACATTGATTGACGTTTCTCCGAAAATACCTTTTGAATTTATTGTGACTAGTGATCTACAATATTTATGAATAGAATGTTCGATAATATCTACCGTCCAATATAGACATTATTATCGATTTCAAACTATCAGTGCCGATCACGATATTATCATATCGAAAAGATATAATAGATATTGAATTAATAAAAATATATTTGGGAAAACATAGGTAATTTTAAATATTTTATATGGCACCACACTTCTTTAATTACTTCAATTCTTTAACTCTTTAATTAAGAAAAAAGTTTTGTGACTTTAAGAAAATAGACTTAACTGGCTATTAACGTAGTCGCTAAATCAGTGCCAGGGGAATGCTTATTAAGAGCAGGAATCGGTTATTCCGAAAAATTCTCAAAATTACTTTTCTTAAGTTTCATTGATAAAAGTAATTGGGAATATAAGTTGGCTTAAGTTAATAAAAAGTTATCTTTTGATTTACTTCATTGTAACAGCTTTTCTAAAATGTTTAAATTATCGATAATATCGATATTTTAATTTGGTTGCAAACTGTGACATTAACAGAATACTTTCAGAAATGTACTCATCTGTTAGGCATAAAATACAGTTGTATGTGTCAAAAATAAATCTTTGTAATCAACAATTATATTCTGTATTACGTTATAATATCTTGATGGATAAATAATATCAGATTTTTTTCATGGTGTTCCAGTAAAACTTATGAAGGAGTATTTGCGAACGCACTATACATTTTGCAAATATAAGCTCCACACTATAAAATCATTGCTCAGTTTGAAATGTCAATGTCATATCATTATTGATTTTATATATTATTACCATTTATCTATGGATTTAACTGATACAAACATGAATGAATTAAGTATTATGTTTATTATTTAACAAATAGCACGTTTTATCTAATGTAACATAAACTAGCAATTGTAGAGAAAAATAGAGATTGAAAGGATCGCTAACGGCTTATATAGAGACATTGTATTTACCTTATATTCTCATGAAAAACATGAAGTATTTGCTAATCGCTTTCGCACTTGCGCTATCTCATACTTCTGGATTTGAGGTAAACAAACATTATTTAATTTTGTAATACTATTCAATGTATACTAATTATTTAATAATCTAACGTAATTGACGTTTCAGATACCAGAGCAGTTCCAGAGATCAAATCACACGAATAATTGGGCTGTTTTGGTGGATACATCTCGTTTTTGGTTCAATTATCGGCATGTGGCTAATGTGTTGTCTATATACCGCAGTGTGAAGAGGCTAGGTATACCTGACAGTCAAATTATTCTTATGATATCCGATGACATGGCTTGTAATCCAAGGAATCCTCGTCCAGCAACTATTTTCAATAATGCACATGAACAGATTAATGTTTATGGTGATGATGTTGAGGTAGATTATAGAGGTTATGAGGTGAGCATAATATATTTGTAGTGTTCATATTCTTGACACATTGGTATATTATTGACAAATTCTTGAATCTATTTAAGAGATGTGCCTCAACTTCACGGTATATTATGCAAATTTATTTTGTCAGGTGTCTGTTGAAAATTTTATTCGTCTTCTAACTGGAAGAGTGCCTCCGGATACACCAAGGTCAAAACGTCTTCTCACCGATGAAGGCAGTAACATTCTTATCTACCTCACTGGCCATGGAGGCGATGGATTCTTAAAGTTTCAAGACTCTGAAGAAGTTACTAGTCAAGAGTTAGCTGATGCCTTAGAGCAAATGTGGCAGAAAAGCAGGTCAGGTTTGGATATTATTATCTTTAATATGCTGTATAAGTACTAACTAAAGTATCAATTTGCTTGATAATCATCTTATACTCACTTGGCATTCTGTTTCTGGATACTCAACAATCGTTACCATAATAATTGTGTTTTATAGAAAAATATTCATACAATTCAAGGTTTTTAAATTTCCAGGTACAATGAAATTTTCTTTATAATAGACACCTGTCAAGCTTCATCCATGTATGAGAAGTTTTACTCACCAAATATTCTAGCTACAGCTAGCAGTCTAGTGGGAGAAGATTCACTTTCTGTGAGTATTAATCGTTAATTTATCATTGAGAGAAACAAAACTCAAAATAATGCTTTGTAATAACACAACAAATAAATATTATAATCCTACAAATCTAGAGATCATCAGAGATACGAATTTTACTAACTCGTTACTACTGTAATATATTTGTATAGGAAAATGCAAATCCCGTTGATGATTATTTTATATTGAATGTTAATTATTTCAACTTTTCAGCATCACGTGGATTCAGCAATTGGAGTCTACATCATCGATAGATACACTTACTATGTTTTAGAGTTCTTGGAAAATGTACATCCCAATAGCAAGAAGACCATGTCTGAATTTGTAAGTGATATCAAATTGCCACTTAACCTTAACTCATGAACTTAGGAAAATGGACCTGACCTGTGTAATAAAAAGAAACACATCGATACCCTAGTGGTTTTGGGATAGAACTGTCCCACACTCAGTCGTCTTAGGTTCAAAACCTAATATACACGTCCGACTTTTAAAAGTTTTATGTTTTTAAATCTTGAATTCTTTAAACTTGTAAAGTTCCAAATCCTTTAAACCCTCTCCTTATGAGAGGAGACCTGGTCCAGAAGAGGACTAATGGAACGGTCGGAAAAATAATAATATTGGATTGTTTAAATTGTACTTAAATTGATGCACTGGATACAAAGTTCTAATTTGGAACAGCCTGTTAAATGTAGTAGGCAATATAGGTTTCAATTACAATGCACAACAGTTTATTTATTCCTCATTGGTTAACCTATAACTAAGTTTGATACTCGGAGGATTTATCTAATAATATAAATCAACTTCAAATCCATGTGATTTAACCTGTGTTTATATTGAAAAAATGAAAATTTTTCAGCTTGCAGTTTGCCCAAAGAGTGCCTGCCTGTCCACAGTAGGAGTCCGTAGGGATCTCTTTAAAAGGGATCCTAGTAAGGTTCCAATCACAGACTTCTTTGGATCCGTCAGACCAGTAGTCATAACTACAGAGCCAATCAATATTTTGGAAATACCAAAGCGAAAAAAGAAGGATATTGCCGTGTAAGTACTGTTGGTGTTTAAGAAAGCTCAGAATGCATGTGTATTGGTTGCATTTCATATTCATTTGCTCGGCATATGTTTTTCTGTCTGTATACTCTTGTTTCGACTAATTATAATAAAACAACAACAACATACCGTTCCGCCAGGTCCCTAACGAGGTAGGCAGAAAGCACCGAGTGCCAAATATCTCTGTCCTTGCAAATTATAATAATAATGAATAATTTATTTTCAGGAACTCCTCAAAAGTATCTGAGAAGCGGACCTATTTACCTCAATTTCCAATGCATTTAATAAAAGATTCATAGAATGTAGCTTGTGCAATGTAATTTTAACAATAAATTATTTCGACAATTGTATAAGTATTTCACTTTAATAAACATTTTTATATTGTACAATATTTTTTCATTGAAAAATACCATTTTTTGCAGAAGCATTGTGACATGCATTTAAATTTTGGATCATTATCTTAACTGGGAAAGAAATAAATTTGTTCCTTTTGTATCCACATAAATTAATCAAGCACATATTTAATTAAAAAGGGTGGTTGTAATAAAAACATCTAGTGTGCAGTGTTCAATCATATTTATTTCTCTATAAGTACTAACAATAAATTTTTTTCAACACTACGCAACACCGTCGATACATTTATATTTGGAATCTATAACACGTTACATTGCCAGTACCAACATAATAACTGAGCTTTTGTAGTTGGCAACAGTGATGGTGAATAGTTGCGTCATAAGGTTACCAGATACCAAAACATGTCATGTCAAGGATGTAAGCTGCTTTTTGTCTGTAGATAAAATTGATAATATATTTCGTTCTATATTGGTAGATCGATTCAAAAATTCTCACACCTCTGTATTATCTTGTGTTAATTTAAAGAAAAATCATGAAATTAATTTATTTTAATTTAATTAGAAATCTAGTCTTTTATAAAAATTGTCTTACATGCCATGATTGGAGTTATTTCTTTTAATAGTTACTTATATGTACCAATGTTTACAAAGCTTTACTTCTTACCACCTCACTAGTTGCCAACTCTAAAGCGTACAGATATGATGTTTGTATCATCAGCAACAAATACGCACTGCATCCATGTCTCACATTCTGATATGAGATCATCACCTAAAAGACTATAGCACCATTTCAATTACTATCGTAGGCCATATCTTTTGGTCTAATGTTCGCTCCATTAAACTATACATACATACATTTTGTCATTTTACATTACTTAAATCTAGCTAGAAGCAATCTATCGCCCTAACGTTGGCGTCATGTTTAATTTGCGGATGAAAACTTCAAGGCATTTTCCATTATAGGTATTATATTTGTCGTTGATCCATACTACCGAAAGGTTTATAAGTATACCTATTAGATCTCAATTCTATATTTTACTGCAATAAATGTTCATATTTTGGGCTCAAAAAGTCGGCGATCTAGAATAACAATAGTTCGTGAAAGCTATTTTATACAATAGGTACTTATTTGTGTTAATGGCCATCCTTAACTAGAAGTAAATATGGCGGCATTTATACATTTTTTTTCGATATAAACTTTAGCAAATTTCGATTCCATTTTGGACAATATAAAGATCTTTGAAATACTTAGTGAAAACTGGAATATGAGCTGTTAAGTTACTAACTTGTTATTCTAAGTTCACAATCGTTAAACTACGACTAGGCGTATCTTAGACCGACAGTTATAGTAAAAATAGACAATTCTAACAACTAATAAAATTTCGTTCTTATGTTACAAACATTAAAGAAAATAATGCCACGCTTAAAGCATACATACAATTATATCAAAGAAATAAATAGAATCAATTTAATTACGTTATTTTGACTTACATAGGTTTGGGGAAAAGGTACAAAATAAATAATTAAGATTATAAAAATTTTTCTAACACATAGTTAGATAATTCTATATAATACCTACAGATACTTCGGTATATAATAAATCAAATTTATTCTCCTTATAGGCTACATTTAATTTGCTTAACAAATATGAGTATGACTGATTATTTTTGATAAAATATGGTATTAAAACTAAATTATCTTTATCTACATAATATAAAACAAAGTCTCTGCCCGCCGTCTGTACGTTTAGATCTTTTAAACTATGCAACGAATTTTAATGCGGTTTTCATTGCGCGAAATTACAGTAAAATGTTGATACGAGCATACTTATATAAAATCTTAGCTAGTAGTGCTAGTATTATGGATTCTTTAAATAAATAGGTAGGTATACATGCATCATTCAAGATATTCGCCTATGAGTATTCTTTTAAATTAATTATACTTTTGTACTTAATGTTACATTATTTGTATGTCGTTTTCCTAATACATAAAGTTCAAAAATGGTATTTTGGTGTGATAATATGAAATAATGATTGAATTATTTTCTTAATAACGTTATATACCTCTACTTCACTAACAATTGATCATTGTTCCTTACATAAATATTGTTGCAGATATAGAAATAATCGAAGTAATTGATGATTACATTTCTGGTATGATACAAGCTGGGTCTAGTTTTAAAATAAAGTTAGGTAATTGTTTGTTCATTTTATTCACTTTTCTCACTATCTTCTCGTCATAGTTATGATAATAATTGCATCAAGTAATTTACCTGTGGGTACATACGTAGGTATATAATTCACCTACCTTGTTTAGAATAAGTATGTAATTTTAGTTACATTCCGATTTAATAAATATACGCAAAATGTTATTTTAATCGTTACAATCTTTTATTTTCGCTATCTACACATGATCTTTAAATTCATACTGCGATTTTAAATGGCAGAGAATGCAGGATGGTTTAAATATTACATCCTCTCTGCATGCAAACATGAACCAAGTTGTTATATAAAAAAGAATGTCAATAAATGACGGATGTATAGCTCAATTAACGCATACTGTAGGCATAAATAATTTACTATTACGGTGTATCTTTTCTGGAAATTTGAGTTAAGCTGTACGTTTCAAGAATGTTACCTAAATAAAATATATTATTTATAAGGTAACAAGAATATAAACAAAATTTTAATATGAAAGTTCCACTAACAAAAATAACTTAACTTAATATACATACGATAACAGTCAAATATGTATTCACGAAATAATTCGTGTATATTACTTACAAAAAGACCAACAATTAAATTTAAACCTTTTTAATATAACAATTGAACATTTAAAAAAACGAGGATCAATAAATATTTACAATAAATATAAATATTAAGTCTTAATATACAATTAATGTTATATAAAACAATGAATATATTATAGAAAAACAATTGATTAAACATAGATTTTAGGTCTATCGAATACACTACAGTAAGTTAATAGGTGAGTATTGATATAAAATGTATCATCCAATCTGAACCAACGATATAAAATTAACTTTTATATATTTTTAACAAGACAATATTAAACAAACATACTTTAAAATAACCGATTACATTTTACCGATGTAGTCACCTAAAATCTGTAATGGCTCTCTTGAAGGTAAAAGGAGTAGAAGTATCCAAGAAATATTTAGATCCACAAACCCAACAGCACTAGTGAAATTACCCTCGTAATATGCAGTAGGTATAATTTTTGTTTAGTTAACTTTGAAAAGACCATTGCGGCCAGTACCGTGCCTGACGCACCTAAGAATTAAGTCGGATTTATTACATTATAAAACTTGGATTATGTTCTTAATTATATCCATTAAGATGAAGCAATCATTGAAGAATGTTACGAATGACGAATGTTAACGATACAGGGTCGCTAGCTTCCCACAAATATCGGCGTTACAATTACTTGTTCCTCGTCGGATCAATATGCTTGTCATTAATCTATTCCGCGATCAGTCTTTCCGGCTATGAAATATGTTTCCTCCATTCATCAACCCCGAACAATGCATTGTGTCGAGTCTAATTTGGGATGGCACTCGAATGAATATCAAAAAAATTGCACGGCGTTGCTCACCCCCAGCTACTTTTTTCGTCATCCTCAACGATTTCGTAGTAACTGCCGATGGTGTAATTGAAGAGTGTGAAATCATTCCTGGAAATGAATACGTTATA
This sequence comes from Agara michaeli, assembly GCA_018245675.1. NCBI lineage: Eukaryota > Metazoa > Arthropoda > Insecta > Lepidoptera > Hesperiidae > Agara > Agara michaeli. Next base: position 1,694 of record DWDX01002957.1, on the reverse strand, counting down.
TTATAACTCACTCTAAGGTAAGTCTGATAGAACGAGGGCAATGGTTATTAAATATTTTCAAAAGATTTCACTTATTATTCTGGTCATAAACGTTAATGTACAAAACAACGTTAAGGTTTGTGTAGGTTCGAGGTACCGTATTGTTTTTAGTTATAATCGTAAGCACTGACAACATTCGTGACGTGACATATTTATGCTAAGAGCAAATTTAGAAAAAGATCTAACAATAAAACTAAACAGAACACGACACCTACTTGTACAGCTTGTAGAGGCCGTCGAGTTGAGATTTCTTAAGCCTCGAGTACAGATGGTTTATGTTGTGCAAGGTATTTGTCCCTTTGCCGCTGTTGCGCCACTCAGGCTTAATAATGTCTTGCAGACGAGCCATCTGGATCAAGAACCTTTGGTCCTCCTGGACATGTAACAAAAAAAATTGGCATTGAACTATACGACAAAGTACTGAAATTTTGCGTTAATAAGCTTAAAATTATGTAAAATTTTACATAGCCTAAGTTATACCTACGTATAAAGTGAAGTATCAAATGTTTATTTCCAAATATAACTTACATTATCTCAGAACAAACATAGTATTTAAATTATTGAAATGTTAAATCGCAAACATTAGGTAATTACTACTAACTTATTAATAAAGTAGATGCCAAGTCTTCCAACAAGGAGCAACATTATAATAGATTTTCATTACTCGTTAATTAAAATGGTTCGTTCTTGCTTTGGAACCTTTACTTACGTAAGTTATTAGACTACATCGATCTTACAGTATCCCTACCTGTGTACAATGTCGACAGGTGCGTGAGAATGGGACATGATCAGCTGTGATTTATTCAACGGTATATTACAATAGTATCTTAACCTTTATTTTAATGGATTTCTGGGTACACGGTAGGTATCTTTACATTCTTTACCATTCAGGTTAATAGACTTTTTTATTTTCTTCCTTTACGAATGGCTGTGAAAAGGAATCCAACTCACTCAGCTTGAGTTCTTTAATTTTATTTTCATAAATTGTTTTTCACTAACATGACCGACATACTAATCACGTAACGGGTGACAATAAAAAACAACATCGTTGTTATACATAATTTTTTATACAACGTTCATTTTATACCGCCGATAGCATAATGATGTAATTGCGTGATAACTTTATATTGCTGTCATAGAAACCGCGAGTGTAATCCGATTTGCATAAGCATTTGGATTGGCGTCTTCCTTACGGATACCGTTTCATGTGCCGAGGTTTCGATTTCACCGATCCATAATTATTGTGTCATCTGTCATCGTGTGTAATGTATAAAGATAAATTTTAACTAATGTGATAATGAAGAACGTTACATTCTGTTTTGTATAAAGTGGAACGGGTGCTTACATCGAGGGTTTCAAACTTTAATATGACGTCGAAGTTGACTTTACAAGGAGTGCAGAATTCAGTGTACGGTGTCCAGTGCATGTCCAAGGTCCTTTTGGCCCTGGCTTCATCCAATACGTAAGATACGAATTCTTCAAAAACAGGATATCTCTCAGTAGGAGCCGGTTGTAAAGTTGAGGACTGAAACAAAACAACGATAACAAATATTATACAGCCTTTCAAGGATGTCAGAATAGAAACTTTTTATGTTGGTACAAGTCGTTAAAGGTGTGTCCGCCCACTCTGGTGTAAAAAGTGACCTACAGACACC
>DWDX01002956.1:0-14039 GCA_018245675.1 Agara michaeli | reverse complement strand
GAATAGGTGGTGAGCCTATTGCCATGCATCGGGCACACATCCAGACTCCGAGTCACTGCTAGAAATTCTAAATTAGATAAATCCAACAGTACCCAACCCGGGATTTAAACCCAGGACCTATCGATCGGCAGTCGCGCTAGCAACCGCCCGACCAAAAATATTTGATTCGTTAATAACGTAAATATTTGATTTATAAGTTTTGATTTGAGAGAGATAATTACGGTTTTATATCATATCTTATCACGTATACACATTGGTGTGCCACGGATGCACGTACACAACATTTTATTATTCATTTACCATTAATTACATCCCTTAATTGCCTCGAGACGAGTCAGAAGCTACGTTTGTTTACTGTAACGATAATTAGAGGCACGACCCTTGAAAATGCAATGAAATCGTAACGAGGCTCCCTTAATTATGAGCGGTAATACGGCGTGTGAACTGTCTTGGGTTTTTAATTTTTAGCTGTAATATATTCATGTCCACCGATGCCACGAAAGGGTGCCTTTGTGGTTTTGGCGGTTGCACTTTGACAGCTTTTAATGTTGATATTGCTTATTACGCATAGAAACAACAACAACAACAACATACCATCACGCCTGGTTCCTCACAGGATAGGCAGAAAGCACCGAGTGCCAAATATCTCTGTCCTATTATGCATAGTCTTGATTTAAACTAAATCTACGATGTACACGTAACGTTAAGATAAACAACAAAGATAACCAATACCAAGGAAACAATTACTTAATAATATCAAAGAAAAAAAGAACTTCGGTAGTATTATAATTTCACAGAGCGACGGTAAGGTATTTCGAGTTAGATAAAGCTAAGGAATTAGATTTGAATCTGTACAGTTAATTTAGTTTATTACGTAACATCACGCCTGTAATCCCCTATGGGGTAGGCAGAGGAGTGTAGTACACCCACACAATTCACCAGTTATGTTTAAGTCCCACAATGGAATTGGTGGTGAGCTTATTGCCATGCACCGGACACACATCCAGAGTCTGAGTCACTACTAGAAATTCTAAATTAGAAAAATCCAGCAGTACCCTACCTAATTTAATTTATTAACAAAAGAATAATTAAATAAATATGAAAAAAATACTCTACGGATATTATATGAGCCGGACGTGAGATCAAAAGCGCTCATAACCATGGCCCGGGAAATAAGATTATTCTCCATCCCCTCCGAGAATACGGTCTAGATGCTAGTTGATTTTAATATCTAAAGTAAATTTATGTTATTATAACTTTGGGCTTGTTAATAAGTAATGTTAATCTTAATATCTAAAATGTATACGCCGTAAAAGTCAAAATATGCATTAGTGTAATAATTCTGTAAAATTAAACGTAAGATTTCGTACCCTTGAGAATATCGGGATGAAAAATATTCTAGGCTCGTTCTCACGCTTCTAATTATTATCTGCATACCAAATTTCATTTAAATCGGCCACAAAGCGTAACAGACCGATGGAGAGAGTTCCTTCATATATCAATCAATTACTTCATGTATCAATATTATTATGGATTTGATCCTGTAATACAGTACCGGGACGATAAACAGTTTTACACCCACTACACGCAGAACAAACACTGATGCCCACTATACAAACATTTGTGCTTAGTGAGAATCGAACCCATAATTAGCTTCAGGCTCAATAATCAAAATCGATTATCACTAAACCGATTAAATTGATATGTAACAAATGAATGTACATATAGCAGTGATAGCCCAGTGGTTTGAAACTCACTCATTCCGGGGTTCTGGTTTCAAATCCTGACACGCATCTCTGATTTGTTACTTGAGTTTTAACTTGACAAATGTTAATAGCACTCGCTATAACCGCCAATCCGCACTCGGCCAGCCTTGGTAGACTAAGGCTTAAAAGCCTCTCACTATCCGAGCAGACCGTATCCAGCAGTGGACCAATAAAAAGGGTCTAAATATAATACAGAATATCAATTCGGAAAGGATCGACTTTTACCTCAAAAGGAATGTCAACTGTTTAATAAAAGTGAGCGAAATAAGCACAAGTAACGGTCCGATCATTAACGCACTAGGGAGGTAGGTACACAGATTAATTAACGGCGCAGAGGCGAACGATCACAGAGTAGACAGAGTTGCGTGAACACAGACAATTAATACACGAAACTGCGAATAACTGTGCCGAATATAATTCCCTGCGTAATTAGGGGGTAACCGGCAGACGGCCTTTGTTTTTTTAAGCATACTCTATACAAAATCATGTTACATTTCTCTATTATTATTACATTTAGATGTAACATTGTTGCCTATTATTACGGTTATTACATGTAGAGACTCGTTATTTTGGTTGATTAAGTACTCATTGCGATTAGAACAACAACATACCGTCACGCCAGGTCCCTAACGGAGTAGGCAGGGCGCAGCGAGTGCCAAATATCTCTGTCCTTGCAAACCTCACGCGCTTCGTCTACATTCATCACTCTCTTCATGCATACACGCCGGTCTCGGTGACTCTTGACTCCTTCGTAAGATTACATTACTGATTGCGATTACATTTTATTTAACTGGGTAGCTTTTTATCTTAAAACATAATCAATATAGATAAGATATATATGTAGAAGTATTCAAGTATACTTCTGTAGGGAAACTTAAGCCGCGATACGACCTCGAAATCGCAAAACGGATGATTTTCAAAGCTCCAATAGTAAAAATTATAAATCACTACATAATTACGAGTAGTATTTGTCTGGATGATGGTTAGGCTTAACAAGTTATAATAAATACTTCTAGAAACATTAAATGAACATTAAAACTACAACTTTGTAATATGTCCTTAAACGGTCTTTAAACGATAAAAACATTGGCGTCCCGGCTGTCCTCCATAAATCACTCCAGTCCTCATTAAGATTCCCTACTGGAGACGTTATGGTAAGGTACCTGTTTGCCTACAACCATGTCAACGAAGCGATGGAAAAAATTGCGCTTACTAAACGCACGCATAACTTCGCTAGCGGGAAAATATAAAAAATTTAATCTGTTGGTTTTTTTTCGCGATGATTTTGATTTCCAAATTTATCTTCGTTTATTTTAATTTATCCAATTACTATTCATATAGGTAAAATACTCGTCAAAACCTGGTTTGACTGGTAGAGAATGCCAAATGTCATTAAGTCCGTCCGTTGTTAACAGCAATAAAGATTAAATAAATAAATAAAACATGAATATATGATCTATGAAATGTTAGAATGAACTCTACACTTCTGAAATTGTACTACGAAAAATTAATTGAATTAATTAAATAACAGTCAACCTCCTTATTTACCATCTATTCAATGTATAAACGTGTATCAAGGTAACCCCAGGTGTCCTGCACACGAAGCCTCCACCGTCCTACCTTACTCAAGTGTAATTAAGCGAACAGATTAATGGTTTTGGAATCATTTAATGATTGAAATTTACCGTTTTAAAACTTGGCGCAATTGATTCAGAATTTACGAGTAATTATTGTGGGTGTATTTGTGATTTCTTTTTAAATTTTATTTCTTATCTTCATAGTGTTGCCATTATTTCTAATGTTTTTCGTTTGTTTTTTAAATGAATTGTAATTTAAATTATTATCGCATTTATACTCTGATTATGGCTGTAAATAAAGGGTTTTTTCTTTGTCTTTTTAAATTAACTGCACAATGTATCCTAATCAAACACAATTGATTATTTAATTAAATGCCGATTGCAACCAGAATTGCTTTATGTGTATAACATTTCGTTAAATGCTTAGCGTATCTCATACCACTTTCATTTTAAAATTAGTTTATCTCGCGCCATTTTTATACGAGTGGTCTTGACCTTTTGAGACTACACGTAGACAAATGTTTGTACATATAATATCTACTTAACAGGTCTCTAATATAGAACCACTGTGTGAAAATCATGTTTTATTGGTACAAATGGTAATGCGGATGCAACCAACGTTTTGCTAGTAATCAACAAAGGATGGCTTGTTAAGATGCTTTATATGTATGTACATACAAGTAAAGATCGTCACTCGTTGACGATGGGAGAATACTTCGCCACCTCTAAATCATATCAGATTAAGGAAAGTAATAAAAAATCTGGAAAAAATGTAATCGCAAAACTTTTGAACGCAGCATCACCAGACTCCGAAGAACAAAAGCGAAATTGGTGTCATTCTTTTATTGAGACGTTAAACAAATGCCGTATTTGTTATGGAAATTTCACGAAAAGTTATACGTTAGGTGTGGATTCGTGATGACAAATGAATAATGAACCGACTTCACCCCCGCGACATGGATCCTCATGATGTAATAATGCAGATCTTATATCACGTTCGAAAATTAAAAAAATACAGCAAAAAATTGTAGTTTATGAATTAACACAAATAAAAAAAAATATATCAAAGTCGATATGACAGTAAGTTTCTTTAAAAACGTTTTAAAATATGGGAACACTTTTGTAAAAAAAAAAAAAATTGTCTAACAATACAAATAAACAACAAATTCATAAACGATGTATGTAATATTACAACGTAACATGTATATTAAAATTCGCCGAGATTAAATTTTCAAATATAAAACTTGAAATGATAGGTCAATAAAAGTTTTATGTAAACAGTCAACTGTGTAATGTGGGGTTTTATAACGTTTTTAATGTACGCGTTTTAGTTTGACTTTTGATTAGAGCGAGACAACATTCAAAATACTAGTAGGTACCTACTGTGTTAAGGACGGAACTTCTTACATCATCATTAATTATTTAATTGTTTTGCTGCTGGATGCGGGTTGCCTTTATTAAATAACTAAAAGGATTAAGGCCAAACTTTAAAATGGAAAATCAGGAAACCAACTAGTAGCTTACGATAGAGAACAATTATTTACTTTCACGTGTTAGTTCAAAATTGGGTGTCAAAAAAGAAAAACAACAAAGAACAGTCTACCCAATACGGCTATACCTATGATAAAATGTACAAAATAACAATTAATATAATGTTCGATGAATATAAAATTTTGAAACGCAAGAGTATATATACGAAATGATTCTTCTTTAACATTTTGACTAATTGTAATTTGTTTATTATAAATTTAACATTCGAACGTCTATTACAAAATGGTTTTTACGACTTAAGCACGACTTTAGTAAGAAACAAGGATGCTTGCAAAAATATGTGGCACGTGTATCCACATATCACAGAAACATCTGTTTTTTTTTTTGGAATATCATTTATTCGCACGAAATGGCAGCAATTGGAAGCAATTAAACCTCTACATTGACAGCTGCATATATAAATGTCTATGTTAAATGACAATTCGTGTTCACAATTTCCGTTTACCAATCCAACGACGAATGTCTAGAGACCAGGATGCATAAAGCACACTAAATGACATGGCATAGTGTCAGCAAACAGATTGGCACTTAGCAAGTTAAGTAGCCCCTTCATTGACACAAAGCTATCACGGCGCACGCTATGCGAGTGAGCTAGAGTGGGCTCGGCGATGCCTATGAAATTCAAAGGCCCGCCGCCTTCAAGCCGACCTGCACTTTGAATATATCAACGTCACGTGGTCGGGTTAACGGTCTGAATTTAAAACATTCGCCTCCCTTTTATATTCATGTTGATCAAACTTCTCAACAGTCTACTTCCTTTGTGACGTTTCTGAACGCGGTAAGTCGAATAAAAATAGCTGCTTAGTACTTAAATATCGATATTGATATTGTTTAATACGTGAATAACTAAATGCATCTGTAAATTTTCACATCCACACTTCGGAAGCAATTTTATTGAAATCTTGTATGGAGAATCCATAAAAAATAAAATATTTTTTACATCGACCCTTGATTGCTGAAAAAACTAAAAAATAACAAATTCGATAAACATGAAATATATTCAATCAAACACAGAATCAGATTTAAATAGGATTTCTGGGAGCCTCCCGTAAACCTCAAGAATACATCAACGTATTTATTCCTAAAGAATAAAAATAGAGCGGTATAAATTTCTTCATAACATTTGAAAAGACGTGAATGTTTATCTCGATGCGTTGGCAGAGCCGGCAAATTAGGGAAGTATGTGGGAAGCTCCGGCGAAATCCGTTTAAGCTGTAGTAAAACTTTAATAACTCGGCTGCTACTTGGGCCGGTAATCCCGCGAGCACACTTCGCTAGGTGGAGACGTGTGTTGTACGACGTGTGCGGGAAGCTTTATATGTTTTGGAAATATCATGAACGCTTGCAAATAAGCGGAGAATATATAAACATAAAAATAATAATGATTCTCAGACAATTAAAAATATAATTAACTATTTCTTTGCGAAGTATCCCATCGTCGACCTTTCAATGATCTTTTCGCGATCTCAGATGGACAAACTTTATTACTACTTTATATATTTTTTTGTTATTTCTTTTACCTTTTGTTCATAACTCCCGAACTAAACTAATAACTAGCTGGGGCGAAAGGGTTTTTTCAATTCGGTCTCAATACTCACGTTACCTGGGAACGTTTCTATGTATATCTTAATATATAGGTATATATTTCTTGTGTGCGTGTGTATGTCACTGAAATCCTTCTAAACGACGGGACCGATTTTGATGAAATTTTTTGTGTGTGTTCAAGGGGACTCGAGAATGGGTTGGATTCACAATTTGGTTCACTGGAAAATGTTTTCTTTATACATTTTTAGGCAGTTTTTGATTTAAGAATGTTTCAGATTGGTCCGACAGACTGCTCAACCATCACGCTGTCAAATATCAATTAGTTGTCCAACATAATATGACATGCCTCCCGTCAAATAAGATTTAAATCTGTTCAAATTGGTATAAGTAACTATTTATTTATTGTGAGGCTGTACGAAGTTCGCCGGGACAGCTGGTACATATGTATATTACTAGTCACTCATAACATAAAGCGTCATTACTATAGAGGGACATGTGTACAGTACACATTTACAAGATGGGTGACCATAACGGCAACCCTTGCCCCATTTAGGGAACGGTACGGCGGTAATGAACGCAGGGCTCCATACCGAACTTTACTCACCTTAAAGTCTACCCGGACCCATTTACTTTGTCCGCGGGAACTTTGTGAATTTTAAATGCTCTTGCCAGATTCGTATATAAATCATTAAGCAGACAGGCTTAAGTGAGTGATTTGTTATACAATAGCCTACTTTATAGAAAAGAGAAGTTAGTTACTAAATAAAAAAATATTTATTTTATTTTACAATTGGACAAATTTTACACACGGCTACCTGATTCCAAATTCGGTAATTATACGCATGTGTAATGGTAACCAAACATACATAGTATAAAATAGTTACATAGATATTTTTTGCCCCAGACACTGAATAACCGTACGTTTCTTCTGTATGGGATTTATCCTACTATCCGATTTAGCAGTTAGGTGCTCTAAGCCCCGCACTCCGAGGTCAGTCATCAGAGCATAAATAATAAATGGATGGTCCTTCGAGCTAATAAATAAATATTACTTTAAGCCAAATGAATAACTTCGTCAATTTAGTAAAATATGTCATACTATAATCCTGTTCACATAAAATTAAAACGAGGTACATTAATTTATACGACATATGTATAGATACTACAACTACACAAACTCTGCATAAGGGTACAAGGGTACAGGGCGTTGTCGTTAGTCTGTCGCCTCCATTACTGAACTCCTGTCACAATAATGAAAACGCACGCCGACCAACTTCGTATTTCACCCGCATTTCGTCCTTTCATTTAGTCAGTGACTGTTGTTAGGCGAATTTTAATTAAACAATTTTAAATATTAACTCATAATACAGAAAACTCAACGTCAAACATTTGAGATCAAAGGGTCGTTTTACCCTTACGGTCATCTTATCCAAGTTTTAAACTAATCGTGCCAATGTAAACTAGCAACTTTTGATGCTATAATACACGGAGCAATGTATCCAGAGACGTATTTCTATTTATTTTTTTATCTGTGACTAAAGTCAAGTGAAACTAAATATAGTGATATATATTTAATTTAGATTTTAGCATTCCACGCCGGCACTGTAGCATTAGAATCATGTCTATTGACAGTTTAAATTAAATGTCACTCAAAATATAATAAGGAAAGCAACACACCTTAGTTCCTTCCCCATAAAGTTCTCAGAAGCGAGCGAGAACTGTCAGCCCACACCTGTACAGCGTCATGAAACTTAACCCTTCTCGACCCTTGTCCAATAGTGGAACGATTAAAGAGTCAATGATAAAGGGTTAATTATTAATTTTCATTACATAGCATTTCCGCTCACAAACAGACACTAATATTCCTATATTGTATACTTTATGATACCCTAACCTATTATTATACCACATATCGCTGTAAACATATAGCTACGTGCTGTCCAACCGGGAATCGATCTTGGGACTTGATGGATCAGCCAACATGACCTTACTAAGCAGATTGTCAAATTTGAAACAGCATTAGCAACACTTTTTATAAAAGCGGTAATCGCTTAGAGTGTTGAATGAATGAAAATATCAAAAATTTTCAGAACACACACGAAATTTTCACGCATTGCTTTATTTTCACTGAATGTACTTGTATTAATGGCATCGGTGAACCGAAACTGTCAGCAGAGCTAGTTCGCATGCAATTTTACTTTTCGTTTTAACACAAATTAATGTCTACAAATGAATGTCGCGGTAAATATGTATTTTTAATTTTAATGTGTATTTTTGATTTTAATGTGTATTTTTAATTTTTACTAAAATATGAAGATTGATATATGGTTGCAAATAAAACATAGGAATATTCGCATCAATAAATCTGCACTTCAGAGTTGGTCGTCGGCAGCTACGGGCCCATTTTTTAGTTTAGAAATCAGGTTTACAATAAAATAAAATTACTGTCTGAATAAATTTGTCTATCAAATACGACTATTATTATTATTAAGGTAATATCAAGGGTCCCGATACCGGAGTATATGAAGAAATAGATGAATGTAGAAGAAGCACGGCAGATCTGTGAGATATTTGAGACTCGGTGTTTTCTGTATACCCTATAAGGTACCTAGCGTGATGTTATAATAATTATTTAGCTCTTTCGACCACCGGGTAGTTAGAACAGACTGTTATTTTAACGATTATTGCCAAGAACAAAGACTTAAAGAATTAACTTAAAGAACGAACTAAATCTTCAAATCTATCTTCATCGCATCGTCTGGAATATGAAAAATTAATTGCGACGTTCCAAAAACTTTGCCGTGTTAATACAAAACCTGAGGACTCGCAATCTTAACGTTGAACAAACTCATTTTCGACAAGTTCAGTGCTTGAGGATACAATGACGCTAACTTTCCAGACATGTCTCTCTTACGATGATGATGATATTTATCCGTTTATCGATACCGTAAGAGATAAGCTTAATATAAACAACACTATTTAAAATCAAATATGTATGTGCCAGAATGATATACATATTTAAGTTCGAAATTTGAATCGCTCAAAAACATTCTGAAAGTTTGCACATTCTGCGGTTAGCCCGTTGGAACAGGAAACTACCGAAATCCACAAAAATGCTTACGTTCGCGATCACATTTTAGTTTACCGGTAATTCCATTTGCAGGTTAACGTTAACGGTTAACTTCTAGGAAAACATATCAGCGGTAGCGCTGTGATATAATGGCCGAACGTTAAAACTTTAACGCTAGATTTTAGGTCCAAAATCATTTGGATCAGTACAACATAACCCCAATACTTATACTGGTTATTGAATGCAATATACTAATAATAGCCAATTCCACACGCGGCTATCTGATCCCAAATCAGACAATAGATAATAAAAAATACACATAACACATATCGATAAACACATATATTATGTATATACAAAAAATATATAGATATTTTTATTGCACCCAGACAGACAACAAACAAATGTTTTCTAACATACACGCGTTTCGGAGACTCCTGACTCCCTATCTATATGTATTCCTAGTATATGACTTATTTAGTCGAGATAGGAAAGACTTGGTTCTCCTCGGCATCAACCATCTATCAACATTTGCATTGCGTATTTTCTTTCTAACGAATACAAATGTAATGTTTGTAACAGTTGAGATGGACTTTATATTAATGAAATCGTATTGATTTTCTAATCCCTTAAAGAGAAAAATCCCGCCGACTACAAATTCTACGCTGAAATAAAAGTCTCGAGAACCCAAGATAGCATTTCCCATACACCTGTAGGTTTTATTTTTATTGCACAGCCATCTCATTCGCCTCACAACGTTGTTGGCCTACATTTATGGCCGTTTGCCACCCTCTTAGGCTGTATTCACAAAGATTTTTAAGCTGTAATCCAACTCCAACTGGCATGCGCCTTATTAAAAAAACCGAAGTGGCTGTATTTGTGAATTAATTACGAAATAATAATAATAACTGCAGCAATTCAACAACAACACAGTTGAGGTAACCAGACAATTGGAAACGGTAATATCTCATATCGGAACATGACCATTGAATATCGGAATATACGGTTAACCTGCCACCGTACCGTTACATATATAAGAGAACATCGTGATATAATTATTAGAGTTACGCATAAAACGAATGTTAGGTCGTTACAACTTACAATTCGTAGAAAATTATTTAGGGTTACTGAACATAATTATGCATAAGTATACACACATTATAGGCAATACATAACAGTTCGTAATATTTTAAAATAAAAGCTCGCGAAATGATACAAACCCAATTCACCGTGTTTACCACCCCACAGGTAATTTCATTAATGGACGCTTAATAATTTTTGAAGCCTCATTAACCTGATTACAATATTTGAGGATGTCGTGTTAGCGATAAATATTGCTGCTATAATGTGATGGGACAAATGTTGGACATAGATTATACAATAATTAATAATGTTACATATGTATATTTTTATATACCAAAATTACTATTGGTATATAAAAATCGAAATTTATGGATTTATGAAAGGAATTTTGATGAACAAAAGCGCTTGCTATAAAACTTCCTGTATGGACGTTCCACTGCAAGACTGTGTGGACTTTGAACGCAATTACTTTATGGGCAGCGTTCGACGAGAAGCCAGTTAGGACAAGCCTTAACAGCCTGTAATTAATTTGAGGCTCGCTGCGCGTTTACAAGCCGCGTACTGCTTTATATACGGCGAAATGCGAAACTAACGCCAATATAACCGAAATTTTCACGAGACCAACCGCTTTTTGGGTCGCTCCAAATAAAACATTTACTTTGTGCGAATAATTTTCAGCTTGTTTGCTCGTGTCCTTAACGAGATGGGGAATTTTTGAATGAGATTAACCCGACAAATTTTAATACCATTAACAAATACAAGAAAACGTCGCGAGTGTTGTAATATACATTGTATTTTTCAGGTCGAGAGGCGTAGAATGAATGCGGTTAATGCTCAAATAAAAAATTTGCTTTACAACGTCTCGCGAAAACATTGCTCGGTGTAAGGCTCTCATCGCGTTCTGTGTATAAGATAACACATTTGATTGTAATATATTTTTTACATAATATACCTACGTGTTCATTCGTAGATAAATCAATACACGAGAAGATCATTAGAATGTTGAAACGTGGAATGGAGTTGCTACAGGTACGTTTTGTTTCCTTGCCGGAGAGCGAGGCGCCATTTTGCATAAACGTCACGTTGACAGCTCAGACAGTAATGGCCGACGTCGCTCCAGAGCAGTGTTCCTCCGTCTTGAAATTATTTATTTTAAGTACAACCGAGAGCGAAGTATTTTTTAGAAAATATTAAGATTCTTTTTCATATTTCCACTCTTGCGGCTAAAGAGCTTCGTGAATCCTTTAATATAATCGTGTGGGACAACTTTTACCTGGGAATATGTGTACTTTTTGCGTCGGATTATATTTACTTTTTTTACCTTGCCTTTATACAACTTTGACTCATCACACATTCGCGAATATACAATATCATAGTTGTGGTTACGAATAAAATTCAGTTAAGCCTTCTGCACTGAATCTGTATTAATTTAACTATGTCTCATATTTTTCAGTACCAACTTTAGTATTATCTGTATTAATCATTACGTTTTATTGTTTTATAATGCACGATTGTTTGTTACGTACCCAAAAATAAAATTAAAAACATATCAGTATTCACAATTACGCTTTTACAAGCGTTTTATTACAATTTTTTTGATTATTTTCTAGTCAATACTGTATTTGAGCTGTATCTCCACTGCGTACCCTTGAGACGAATTTTGTGAATATCGTCAGCGTTACTCTTTCCCTACTAACAAATGCTGAGTGGACGACCTCTGGCACTTTTTACAGCAACCGGAGTCCATAAAATGGGCGTAAATTTAATTAGAACGAACGCAAGAAGCTCTATTAATTGAGAAGAAAGTATAACCCTTTTTATCGCAACCTATTTGTCTTGACCTTAGTTATCTACGCTGTCTCATACTAAAATTATTGTATTAAACGTCTAATTATTATCTACTAGCTTGTGCCCGCGACTTCATCCCGCGCCCGCCGCAAACGATGTAACAAAAATTGTCTGTTGCACCACGATAACGCCCCAGCTCAGCTATCAGTATATTGGATGTTATTATACATATAAACCTTCCTCTTGAATCACTCTATCTATTTTTAAAAAAACCGCATCAAAATCCGTTGCGTAGTTTTAAAGATCTAAGCACACATACGGACAGACAGCGGAAAGCGACTTTGTTTTATACTATGTATAGTAGTGATAATCTATACATAGTATCACAGGACGGTGATTGGCTGACAGGACCAGAGATTAACCATGTAATTCCGCAGATAGGTAAGTGAGTGAGCTCTAAGGAGTTTAATTCGTTTATTGATTTGTGGAAACCTGATTTCTGCATGAGCAAAGTCATGACAAAAGCTAGTGCTAAATATAATTGAAAACAACTGAAAAGGAATGAAGTTGGTGAAAAGATTCAATATTCATTACGCATCAAATGATACTTTACGCTGCAACATACTAGTATATAACCCGTACAGTGTAATCCGTATAATACATACCAGAAATATGTATAGTCTCTAATAGGATTGAAGTGTTGCGGTAAGGTCCGAACGCGTTGCTTTCTCTGGGGACAGATTGGACTGCTTCGTGTCACTGTATGTCTATGAATACGACGCCCTCAGGACCATAGCGTGACCACGGCAGGACTACACTCCCAAGAAACAATCCTGCGTAGTGGCTTAAAATCATTTTATTAATAAATGTAGAAAATTATATTTTCATAAATATTTTATAACATAATAATAGACTGTGTAAAAGAGAGCATCGGTGTAAAAATGAGAAAGGGAATGCTCCGTTGGTTCGGACATGTGGAAGGAATGGATGATGAAAGAATGACAAAGCAGATATACAATGCGAGTGTTGATGGATGTAGTTGCCGAGGGAGACATAGACTGTCCTTTCTCGACCAAATAGGTCAGACACGGGCTGACGGAGAAATCAAGAGTCTCCGAGACAGGCGTGTATGCATGAAGTGAGTGATGAATTTAGACGAAGCGCGTCAGGTTTGTAAAGATAGAGATATGTGGCACTCGGTGCTTTCTGCCTACCCCGTTAGGGACCTGGCGTGTTGGTATGTTGATGTTTTATGTTGATGTTGTATACACACAGTGTAAAACAACATTGCGGTGTTAATATAAAAACAAAGAGATTTAAACGTCACTTTATTCCGAACCCACGTTTTAAACGACTCCGGGAGAGAGTAAAACGGTAGTGTTCCAACGCTGTGGGTGTTAGTTACTTGCTTTGAGTTAACTCGCGCTCTCAATTGCAAAAGAATTGTCCGCGTTTTGTTACAGTTAAAGTCCCGTTAAAAATATCAGATTTGCTATCATTTAGAAAACTTTCAATGATGCATTTTTATATTTAACATTGTCGTTTTTGTATTTTTAATAATCGCTCTAAAAATTATGGAAACAAAACTTTTCTTCGCTCTCTATTTTAGTCTAAGTCCCCGGATGTCCTAAAAAATTAAATATGTAAACGTCAGCTACG
>DWDX01002955.1:0-14039 GCA_018245675.1 Agara michaeli | reverse complement strand
CGTTTATTTGCACAAATATGGGTACATATAAAGATGTTACAAGTCTACTAGTTCAAGCCATATTTTGCCTTTTACGCCGTACAAATAGAAACAAAGCTACAATATAAAAAGTAAACAAACAAATTAACTATTATTACTAAACTATTACTATCATTTAGTTACACTATTACATGGAATTCCAAAAGCTGACATTTCAATTTTACCTTCCTGATTATGTAAATGTTGGCTTCACTAATCAGTGTACATGCCATCGCGGCAAAAACTTATTGATTTTAGTAATTTGCACAATTAGCGTTCAATGCGAAATCTGAAATAAATAAAGCTAGTAACAGTTTGCATATCATTGCCGCTATGCCTACTTCAGCCGCAAAGTAGTAGTATTTGTATTTTGGCGTTCTGACTAAGTTATAGACTATCACATATTAACACATGACGCGTTTCAACTAGTCCTGAGTAGCAATACAGATGTAAGCTATGCTTATGGGTTACGTAGACCAATAAACAAAGTGGCTAGTTCTATCACATTAAAGGCTTTTCACGATTCTTCTATTTTCTCTACTGTCGCTAACTACTCGATATCAAAGCACTTAAATTGAAACTTGGCATTCTCTCGACAAATAAGTAAGTAATAAAAACTTCTTTTGAGAGTCGGCGAGAGCTAAGTAAATGAATGGCGTTAAGTTCGACGTTGATATCAATTTCAATAGCTGCGACATTTCGTAGTTTAAATGTTAGTACACTTTAATATCAAAATTATTTCGGATGTATGTACCTAATATTAGATTAAAAAACATTTTTGGAATTCATTATAGTTGTGTATGATTATGACAATTTTATAAATACGTATCTTATGAACACATGCTTGCGATATATTAAATAATTCATATTAAAACTAACACGAGACAATTCACATGCAGCCATCTGGATTCTTTGTCAACTTAATTTGTCGTATATAATATATAAAGTAAAGTAAGTATAGTTTTATCTGTTCAAGTGCAACATTAATATCGGTAAAATCGTATTTATCCTTGAATGGCATAACCCACCTTCCTATTGAGCCTAAAGCGAATTAAACGGGATGGTACCACCGAAACCTATTCGCAGAACTAATTTGCAGCCAGACTTTTCGTGAGCACCTTAATTAGGAAAAGTTAAAAAGAATATACACAGGTGGGTGTTAAAACAAATAATGTTCCACAAAGGAACATTTCTGTTATATTTTTTTCCATTTTAAGCTATTTTAATTAAGAAAGTTTTCCCATTCAAAGGCACAGGGATTCGTACTGGTAATGGAAGTGTCTTTGTGGAGCAAATTGAATCATACGGCTAAAAGGCACGACACATTCGTTAAGTATACGTAGCTTTGGAGCAGGGCTTCGGGCTCTCTGTAACCATTATTTAATTTTTGTAATTATCAAGAAAACATGACAACATTTTTATTTTTAGTTAACGTGAGATAAAGAAAGTTAGATCTTCATTCACCGTATAAATTAGTTGTTATCGAAAATAAAAAATTACGCAGTTATAGCACAATGGTTTGGTTTTAAGTTTCTCACTCCTTTGGTCTCGGTTCGATCTCTGTTAAGCATCCCTAACTTTTCAAAGTTAGGTGCATTTTATATATGAAAACTTAAATATCCTATAATATGAAGGAAAACATCGATATTTCAATTCGTTATAACTTAAAAATTTGGAGTGCCTCTTTAATGTTTACACTTATTTATATTGGTCTTTGTTCGGGCAGCTAGCCGCGTGTACAATATATTATTCTGAAGTATATAAAGAGCCTCGTTTATCTAGTGGCTTAGAATTTACATCGCGAACTCTTCAAAAGGGTGTTTTGTTTGGTTTTCTTCAAAGTGCTTTCCTAAACCACCGTAGATAAACGTTGCCTTACAATACTTTTAGCAATATATAAATTTTAAAGCATCGTTCAATCTTTACGTTGCACAAAAGTTGCTTTTTATTTACATTTAACGCGAAAATAATATTACAATATCAGTTTTATCTTCATATAATAGTAATCACAATCGTAATATCAATCGATCAATTATCTAACTGTTGAATGTGAAAGAGATTTATTAAACATCAAAACCTAAAGTTTTATATATAGTGCATACTTAAATAAATGTTTTAAGAATGTATAGAGTTGAACGATAAAAGAAAAAATGTCTAAATTACGACAGGTGATGAATATTTTCATTGCAAAAATTCAATGGTCTCGTTTATTGTAATATAAAAAAAAATTGTGCATCTTTCACTTTATATAAGAAGTTGAACGGGTATGTAATTCTCAAGATAGATGCCACTTTTCCATTGATTTCTTTGCACGGCATTTCAAGCTGCTTTTCATAGTATCATTCAAATCGAAGATTCCTGGACAGGTTTGTCGCTACGCCTTCTGAGGTGATGATGATATGCGTATCGCGAAACGTTTCATTGCAAAGGAATTATAAAGAGCAGAAAATGTCAAAGCTCACTTTTTTTATTCATACTTCTGTCTACTTCAAAATCAAATTACATTAATGGAGTTGAGTACTAATCCATTAAATATTCAGAATTACGTACGGTGAAGCTGATAACTTTTGCAGTGCCAAGTTTATTTTTTAAACGTAACTTAAAATACATGCATCTACGTAGAATCTAATCTGTTAAGTGTGAACATCAGGAGAGATTTTTAGAAGATTGCCTTTCCTAAATACGAGCTACTTCAAAAAAAAACACAGTAGCGCACAGCATAAGGGCTAATTCACATTATTATGTAATATTAAGGCGGTACCACACAAGAAAAATAACAGTCACATTTTGCCTACAATGCTCAGATATTTTTATGTTACCAATATTTTACAAACATTTGTATTTACAAATTATTGTATCATAAAAAAAAATAATAATACAGCGTTTTGTATTCTTTGCCACATTGCTTACTATTTGTTCGAATATGCGTATTGTTCAGATTTTGACAAAAGTGCTTTAGAGAAACAGTTCTAATTTATCTCAGTAAATGTACTCAACGGAACACTTCTTCTAAAATTCAGGGTACGAGAACAGTAGATTTATTCCAATCTAGGGCAGAGCCGCGGGCGTAAGTCACACAATTGATTTCTCCTATAGCCATTGTCAGAGCGCCAGCAGACTACATGAGACGGAATGTGGTGGCAACCAAGTGTAGTGCTCGAATAGCTTTATTTATTACTCATGGCTACCGAAACGAAGCGTGGTCGAAATGTGACTGAACGATGGTGAAGATGAAAGTAAAGACGTAGCTTATATACTATATTTTTTTTAATTTACAAAGAATTTTATGATTGCGCCACTTTACACGGCGATTGAGAACGGAGAAGTTAGGGCATATCTTCTATGGGAAGGTTTTGAGAAACGTTCTTCTGATGTCATAATATTTCTATACCCGCTATTAAAACATATTCTGCGGTCATTAAGAAAAATGGCGAACCGAACCGAACAAAGAGATCTTTTGAGAAAAATTACCGATTTCTCATTAGGACGTCCAATTCGTGCAATTATCAACCGATAATAACGCTTTTAGGGTGTGACATCTGAAATAATTTGCATGTCTTTGGGGATGGCGGCGACCGTACTAATGGCGGCCTTATTAAATTGGAGCCAGTAATTACATCAAGTACTATTAATTTCACGTGCCACGCGGCCCCAGTTTCTCAATAATGTTGGTATGCGACTAGCTATAGAGATACGTTGAGATATGCGCATTCAACATATCCTAATAGATGACTGTGACCACTTCACGTGACACTGAGACATACTCGTACAATTAGCTGAATTCTACATTCCATACTAGTAGATACTGTTATGTAATACAGAGTTGTATTATAAAAACGTTTTTTCATTTCTATTAATAATTCCTTAGTACAAAAATACTAACCCAATTAACAGAATATTTTAAGTAGTTTTGAATTTACAAAAGCATAAGGGTTGACAGGTAGAGACTGCCAACTATTGTAAATTCAAGCAATAATGCATGAAAGAATTAATAAATTTTAATTTTTTTGTCTCTTAGTTGATTGACATGTATTTTCTAATTGTACTCGTCTAATCGTATGTTTTAAAGTATTCGAAGAAGCATTTTATACTGAATGAACGGAATGAACGGAATAGTTTCTTAGTTTGTTCTTCACGGAGATTCAATAGACAAAAATATAAAATGATTTATGTTGTACAGAATTACAAAAGAACTTAAAACTCCGAGTTAAAAACAAGTGCTTAAAGTAAATTCGCGAAAAAATTTATGGATTACACAAACTACATTTCAGCATATAAATAGATAAAGTTTTCGAAAGACTACATCCGAACGCGTTTGGCAAATGAACGCAAGCAACGCGCCAGAAAGGACATCAAACCCCAAACTTTTAACGCCATTACCGGCGCCCGCGTCCTATAACGCAATATTGAGTGTTCGGAATTGTCCAAATTGTAAGTGCTCTTCATTTCACCTAAAAACCCATTATTGGGCAAAACCGAAATTGCTAAACTTTCCTCCATCAAAGCTCCAAACTTCAATTTAATGTCCTAAGAGATTGAGTATTTCATTTTATTTATTGCCTTTATTATTAAATCGGCGAGTTAAGAGAGTTTCGCGTTAAAGTTACTGATTCGCATTAGTGAAAAATGAATTTTCAGACTCGTTCCTAACTTTTAGAACAGGTGAGACATTTCTAAAGAGCCCCTGCGATGCATAGACACGTTCGTTGAAATTCTTAGTAGCTGTCCGATTACAAGAGTTGTGAAAATTATGTTATCAAGATTTTCAATTTATTACCTTACTCCCTTTCATATAAATCTTGAACGGTGAATTATCTGGTCCTGGTATTGAATGGTTACACTCGTTAAGCGCATTTTAGATACACTTCACTTATTTGCAGGGTTTGTGGTCACGGTCGAAATGTGATGTTGTTGATACACTGTGACTAGTAGCCTCTGTAGAAAATTGGATCTATCTTACGTCTTGTTCACTTTATTGTTTCAGCGTTGCGTTTAGCAAGTGTTCATACAACTAAACAGATATATACGACTATTTATTTATACGTCTATTCTGAGTCTATAGTCGTTCAATAAAAAAAGGTGTCTTGTTCCGCTATGACGTAATTTAAAATTATTGCATTAAGTCAACAGTACCTACAAAAAGATTTACTAAATAATAAGTTTTGCTTATTTATAAAACGTCGATTATGGAAGTAAATTTGAAAGCGTCCATTAGAATGAACGGAGCTGGATCTGAAACAAATAAATTAAAAGTTTGATTAAAAGACTTACGAAATTCATCAGAGAGGAATTACCTCGAAAATTTGCAATGTAAATTTTATTTAACGCACCTCGCCTGTCTAATTATGAAGATCAGCATTCGGTTAGGAGTTAGTTAAAAAATTTTTTTTAATCTAATTTCTTTCTCTCAAAACAGTTGCTGTGATAAAGGGTTTTATTAGTACACTTTTGGCTTAAAATTCAAGAAATATTACAAAAGTTATTAAAACATACGTAGCATATAACAATGTTTTATGAATAACACGATACGAAAAGCGGCCAGACAGGTGTCTATATAACAAATTTATATGACCTTTCTAAAATGTTTATACTTTTAAGTAATACTATGCATACTTATATTATTTTTAGCAGTGTTTTTTTTAACATTTAATTGAAGTCCATATGACACACCGATAACTGAACTGAATTCAATACGTTTACAGGAATCTTTAAGAAGAGACAAAAATGTTAACGTATATAAAATTGTAACTTATTTTGAGTTTAATAACTTTAAAAAATTTGTTTTTTCATGTCTATGGTAAATACATCCGTGTTCGCATGTAATATCTATATGACCGATTTTTGTTTATAATTAACAAATTAATGCATATATGAAGAGTACTTAAAAACATCTTTTAGATAAAAGTACGTACGTTTTGTCATGCTTGCTTAAATTTGAATTGATGAAAAGCTTCAATTATTTTATTAATTTCGCTAGTCATTTTAAAATGAAGCCAGCTCCGGTAAATTATTTGACAAACATTAAATAAATCACCTAAATGGAGGCGCAAATTTATTTTCATTTTACATTTTTCAAGTTTTTGTAATTTACCTCTTTTCGTTTTTCCTATTTGACATTGATGAGGTTTTAATTGGTACGTTTTAACTGAAAAATTACAGTTCTTTCAGGAAACCAGAAGTGAAACGATTAAAAAAGGAGCAATTTAGTATTAAAATTATTTTACAAACCAAAAATATTGACTTCAATTTTCCCATTTACATACATACATACTCATTTTTACATTTCCATAATTTTGAGAAATAAAATAATAATTAATTCGTAGCAAAAATAAAGATTTCAGTAGATGTGTGGATAGAGTTCCCTCTAACAATGTGCACTTACTAATTTGTTCCAGAAGAATACATGACTGCCTTCTCGTAGACATTTTTTACAAACTATTTCCATCCAAACGTCAAGATCACGATATTCATCTTTTGTATACGTAAAGATTTTTAATAGAAGATATCATAATTACAGACAGTTACAGACATATGCCACTAATATTAACCATTCAATTTGACTTGTTTTAGGTGAAAACGAAGGTCGAATGTCTTTCGTTTTATGTTTGATAAACTCTTAAGGCAGTCTGATATAACAGCAACTACATATTTCCGTACATAACAGAAATGGTATTTGCGGCGCTGCCAATTCAGAAGGGAATTCTAAATATAAAATTTTCCAACCTACTACTTATGATTGAGAAAAAAATTTAAGTTGCAAGATAGTTTTAGCTGTTCGATATATTATTTTACATAATATTTTACAAGCAAATAATTAAAAGACAAACCGCTTATTTAGTGCCTACCTACAGAAGCCGTAGTACAACTACTGAGAAATAAATTCTGTGCGTCCACCTTCATAATAAACTACTTCGCAGTACTCGAGCAACAGATGGCGGCAATGTGCTAAGTTGGGATATAAATCAAACCCTTTTAATGTTCGTTTTCTATCGGTAACGCTCGGGTCAAGTAGAAAGGTGTTATGTATAGTCGTCTCACTGAGAAATAAGAGCTAATGAGTAGATAGCTGTTTGCATGAAACGTATAGAACAAAGCGACGACAAAATTGCTTGAAGCATACATCTGGTATATTTACATACATATAACTTAGATTCAGAGTATCAAACGATCGAAGAAGACAAAGTATTTACTAGGAGCGACTAGTTTTAGTATGGAAGTTGCATATAGAAATAAATATAATTTAATAAGTATACGAGTACTCATAGCTAACAGCTTGCCGCTTACTCGTCGGCAGTTATACAAAAGCGTAAAAATCGGTCGCTATTGACAACGTTCGGGTCAAGCAATGTGATTTACCGTCCCCATAAAGACAGAACTGGCTATATTACTCTTGTCAGCACCCTTCAACTGGCCAATGGGTGGCTTGTAATGAAATGTAACTCGTGTTACACGCAAACTTTGAGATGGAGTGAAAACCGATATTTCAAAAGTTGGAGGTTCAGTGCGCTCATTGGGAATTAGTTTTGGGTGTTACGACTTTGTTACGCTTATAGATAGAAGATTATAGTATAAACACAAAATCTTTACTTAGACTCGTACATTTTAAATACACCTACATAATTTATATGTGATGCAGGTTTATAAAAACGATAAAAGTTCTTTATAAAATATAGATTGTATTTTTTGTAACGTACGTTGAGTAATAGGAATGTGCGTCGAAGCAAGACACCTTTTGGTATTATGTGTGACGTTAAATGTTACATTTACATGATCTTTTCTATATTTTACGGCACTTATTAATAAGTAGGCTTAAGTTGTTTCAGATAACAATCGATTAACCTTGGTGGGGAGGTCTTCAGAGCGGTTTCAAAAAACCAGCGACGTTTGTTTGGTATTTAAAAGTATAAAATTAGGCACAAAAGTCTCAAACTTTATCTATAAAGATTAATTCGCATCTTCTGTTTATAACCAAAATCATTCGTAACCCTGGAATGTTTTATATCATCGCGGAATATCATAAAACAATAAAGTTTTATAAACAAATGTCCCCTTTTGTTTCCCCTGACTTTCCAACAAAAAGAGGCAGCCAATAAGAGTTTGGGAAGTTTTCTTTAAGGGTAAAGGTAATTCTCCGAGGGTCTGTTCAGTTAGTTTACTTAATGTCGGCGGGTTTGTTTAGGCGCGCCCGGCCAACACTAGATAATAACGGAATATAAATATTTCTATAACAAATCAACTTTCTCGCATAATCAGTGTTTACTGGCATATTATCGCACATATCAAACTGGTAGCAGTACTGTAGTTGCTATGTCATTTTCTTGGTACCCAAGCGGTTGTACAACCCTAATAGATTTCTTCAGCGGGTACACTATCGCTACCTATTAACGCTTTCAATTTTATCTTAAAGCTTTCTCTAATCGATAATGAACGAGACGAGCAGTTATTGATTGCTTTTCAAAATCGGTTTCATTCGCACTGAAACAAGCTAAAGTTCTAAGACGGTTTATTTAAGTAGGGTTGTACCCGCTTTATATAGTCACTAAGAAACTTCTTCCCCATTCTTAGATTGGTTCTACTGTTAAGAGAAATACACACAATGAGCTTATAATACTTACACATTTAGGTACATAAATTAGTACGTATTTTAAAGCGAATACATAGAATTATTAATCAATATTAAAAGTTAAATTTTTTAAACTTATACATAAACTAAATTCAACAGCTAACGGAATTAATGTATTACAGTTTCTCTTTGAATGGAATGGATTTTGAGTGACTTCTAGTTGGGAAACTAAATACATATATTATTTCGATAATAAAATATTGACACCCCTATTCTTATAATAAGGCGAAGGCAAAGTTCCATTGCGACAGTGCCGGCATTGTTTTCATATTGGCTTTGAAACTTGAAAATGCAGTGTAACATAAATATACTGTTTTGAATTTCCAAGTCGAGACGAATAACATCTCTTTGGTGTGAACGGAACAAGAATATGAGCATGAAGATATATTCTGTCCAGATTCAAATGCTATGTTGAGTTTTCCTATACAAATGCATTTGAATTGACGAGTTTGTTGTTATTATTAATTAATAAATATATTTACTATTGTTAACAAAGGACGGACTTAAAGCCACTTTTAAAATTTTTACCAGTAAGCCGAGGTGATCATGAAAATTTGTGATAGGCTTGTAATACCTTTTATACCTGGTTTTACAATTGTATACGATACGAAATATAAATTAATATTTAGTTATACGTACATGTATATATTTTACTTGTATGTAATATAATATAACACATGTACAAACACATACTAATAATATATTATAATACTGATAAATGTAATGATAATTTCTCACAATATTCATAATTGTTCGACCAGAAATAGCGAACCTTTTGTGCCAAGAAATTGTTGTTAGGTATAGAAGTAGCGCTTAAATGATCACAAACTTGCTTCTTAAATAACAGTACCTAATGAAGTGCTTTTTCAATATTTTCGTGTTATGACTTAAATCTCCTTATTTAAATAAACACAATACGTATAAGTTCCATTTATAGGATTGACTTAAATAACACACTTTTCTCTTCTGTGTAGATTTTTTTAAACTAATGATTTACGATAAGAGTAGACTTACAGCGCTTTATACATATATTACAGTACGTTAAGTGTTGTCGTTATATTCTTACTAATTAATTGCTAATGAATTGTATAGTTAAAATTACGGAGTTTTTTAAACGGGTTTAAAGGGCTACTAAATTCTTTTGTTCAGCAAAACGTACCCGTATTATTTTTATTCGGGAAACAACTTCGTAATTCCGTCCGGGTTCTTAAACTTGGTTAGAATAACAATTTTACAATCTTCCGGGGCCACGTGCACACTCGTCGAACTCACAGAGCAGTATCGTGTAGAAATGCCTTTCACAGCTCCCGGTTAGAAAGTCAGCTCCGTTACACTGAATTGTAGTTACAGACAGTTATCTGTTTTTAAATAGTAGACAGTTTTTTACGTTCCACTGTTGGGTACGGATGTCTTCTGCGGGCTGATTACAGTATGCTCCGCTCTGTTCCAGTGTCGATTGGTGAAGATAGTAATCAAACTGTTTTGTCTGATAGTTTCGAATTGACTGTAATTGATTTCAAGGTCTTCTTCATTTGAACGAAGAAAGTGATGGGTGATAAAAGCTTAAAGTTCCAGTCTTTCTAGTGCGTTAGGACTTGGATAATTTCTACATATTTACAATCTATGGTTGGACCCTGAGAAAAGTAATCATTTCGGCAAATCGCAACTTCTCCATTTATATTCGAAGACCGTTATTTCAAATATGTACGGTTTTGAAAATTTAAGCAAGCCAGCAGAGTGTTATTAAAGACAAAAAACACAAGAGAAAAAGAGGTCTTTGGTGCGATAATTAAGAACTATAAAACAAAACTGTTCAAGAAAGGCGTAAAGACCTTTCGTCCATATGATATAGACCTGGTAAGTTAAATAAAAAAAATACAGTAAGCCTCAATAACTCTATTTATTTAAATAGAGCGAAGCTTTAGTTCAAACGTCTCATTAAAATTTGTCAGATCACAATATTTTTAGACGTACAAAAAAACGAATTTCAAATCGGATCCACCTCTGCGATTGCTGCCATCGGGAATGCTTTATACAAAACCAGAACGGATTATCCTGTTTCTGCCGATAATCCCCTCAATGCGATTATAAATTATGGTGAAACCGGAAAACATGAACTGCTTTTATAAACGTTGTTTTAAATAACGTTTCTTTTCATATACATCATAAATACAGCAATCAATGTAATTATTCCATTGCAAATTTGCATTATTTGGACATTTACCTATTTGGATTACCTATACCTATTTAGATATGGATTGGATGTTGAATGAAAAGATCATAGATTCTTAAACTTTTCGAGAACTTCTTGCAATTACATGGCTGACAATAGCCGTGTATTTATTTAAATATTTTAACTGTTCCTTGTTTAAGTTAAAACTACCCCTACAACTAACTACTTGTACGGATAACAAATTGTAACTTCAAATATGGCATTGAATGGTAATGTGATATTGTATTGAATAATATTGTAAGCAGTGTAAATGCGAATACAATTTTTAATGATGTAGTTTACATGTGTATCTATTTGCTTATAAACGCAACATTATTGAACAAAACAAAGATAAATAAAACTGCCACTAAATAGTATAAAATAATATAAATATTTGTATGTAACATTTAAATATCACTTGCTATAACGGTGAAGGAAAACATCGTGATGAACCCTGCACACTTCACAGATGTTATAAATTATATAATATTTTCTGAAGTGTGTGAAGTCTACCAATTCGTACTTGGCCAGCGTGGTAGACTTTGGCCTAAATCCCTCTCACTATCAGAGGAGACCCGGTCCAGCAGTGGACCAAAAAAGGGTCAAAAACAATAAATAATGACATAAAATCATAACATCTTACGCATACACAATACCTACACATAACATAAATGTCATGCACATGTCATCCATTTGACTACATGACTACAATTTGTGTTAAAATCGTGGCTCGACGAAGAAGTTAACAGATTTTTGTGATGAAAATATATGTATGTATGTTCCCTTGAGCTGAAACAATTTGTTGAGTTCAAAGGACACAAAGACGTCAGTCAGGTAACTGACTTGCTAGTACGTAAGTGAGATACTTCGTCAACTTTTAGGATCTGTTCTATGATGCTTAATATAACTAATCTTTCATATACCTATTCAATACTATTTCATATAAATGACAACAAAAAAATAACGTGATTTTAGAAATATGCCCTTGGAAACAGTTTAACATGGGCTATAGGAATCGATGATGGTTTTAAAATGTTCGATTTGCTTTTTGTTTAAATTTTATAAATCGCATCATTTAACATTCTTAATTATAACGTTACGTTATTTTCAAACAACTTAACAGGTCGTAAGTCGCTAAGTATTTTACGAAGACTTCGAAATTTTCTTCGCATGAATATGCTCAACAAGAGAACGAACGAATGAGCCGGCAATGAATGTTGTATGAGAATCGTGGAACGAATTGGGATGAGTAGGCATTTTCACATTGAAGTTACCTACTTTCCCACTTTACCGTACAATGAAAGAATGTAATCTGCAAAAATTATAAGCTGTATAATACGATCAAAGTTAAAGAGAGCACATGAAGACCTTTGAAAAGAAAAAAATAACGTTGACAATTCTGCGATGGTAGACTTTTATTTAGAAGTCTTGAGCAGTGATTCATTATTATTGAATTATTGAACTAAGTAAAAAATCGTGTCTCATACTAGAAATTCGTAATTGAATAATAGACAGTAAGAAACGTTTTCGTAACATGAGATTTTATGTATAATTATGAACTGCGATTTTATGTATAATTATGAACTGAGATTTTATGTATAATTATGAAAAATGTCTGTGTAAAAACGTGAAACTCTTGTCAAAATCTGTAATAATTTTGAAATAGACTGCACGTGAGCTTGGAATAAATGTTACATTAGCATTGCACGGAATTTTGGTGGAGCAGGCATCTGAAACCTATATTCGTACTTCAAGTTACGAATCTTTCGAATGTAAATAGTGAGAGATCATATGAGTTGAGTGCAGATGTAACATATTCTAATCTAAGAATTAATATTTTCTGTATACTAAGTAACAATCAGCTACTTTGAATTCATTACATACTATGTATATCACTGAAATGCGACTAGACACCACAATAAGAGTTGATATAAGCCCATATTAATATAATGCTCTTTTTAAACAATGTGTAGTCTGTGTTATATTGTTATTAAAACATTTCATTATACTTGGCTGTACAATGGCAGAACCTTACAAAATTACTACGAGTCACATCGAATTATATAAAATACGAGTTACTGCTGCAATTAGCCAATATAATATTTCTTGTCTAATAGCTTGGTACGCAGCTTAAAACTTTTGTATGAAAATGCGGTAACTCTACTTATTGCGTTTTGCAAGGATTTTGAAATAGCTGAAAGTTTCATAGTGGCTTAAAGTTGGTAACCCTAAACGTATATTCTCAAAATTAAGTTTGTTGACTCTGTGTGCTCTACCATTCGGAAACGTATAGTTTTAACATCTCGTAAACAGAAAATGGAAATACATATTGTTTTTATTATTGTTGTATAATAGTACATGTAAATACGCTGTTTTAAGCTTTCTCAGCTGTTTCGCATTTTAGTAATCTGCATAAACCGATTTTTGAAACCGCTTACATTACATGCTTTGATAATATGCACCAAAAAATTATTTAGCACTTTTTGTGACTTGTAGGATAAGTTTTTATGGTTAGGCAATGGTCGACTGCTATATAATTTATTATAATATAGTCGTAATAGTGCTCTAGTGAGTTTTTATAGCATGATTTTTTACGACCAAGGCGAAAATTATCATACAAATACCATGCAATAGATTCCGACACGTCAACCGGCATCCACACCATTCAAATTTAAGCCGTGGCGATGGTAACTTTTTAATTTGAGTATTTCATATTATAAAGTCTACTAGTTGATGTCACTAGAAGTGAGTCTACTAGTTGATGTCACTAGAAGTGAAGATTTAATCTCGCAAATTATGTTAGTTGAGTGTCCCCACCACGTAATCTTCAATTTCTTACGATTAGTTATGCAATCATTTCCAACGGACTTTTAATAACTCGTGGTCTTTACCTAAAATACAAAAATTGTTATCTCAGACTCATTAAACAACACTTGAAGCTTACCCGTACTTCGTAATGCGCTTTAGGATGGTAGGAGGTAGGAGGAATGTTAGAGTAGCTTAATGCAGTTGGACAAAGTGAGCACGCTACTAAGAGGCCTCGCATTAGTGCTGCGAAAATTTTAGGAACGACAATTCTAAAGTTTTACTCGACGAAATTTAGGGTCGTTTCACTAGGTATCTAAGAGAAATATTAAGCAAAAATTATGTACTTGAGTAGTAAACCAATCTATTATATTTTTCATA
>DWDX01002954.1:0-14041 GCA_018245675.1 Agara michaeli | reverse complement strand
AACAAAGTCGCTTTCTCTGTCCCTACGTCCCTATGTATGCTTAAATCTTTAAAACTACACAACGGATTTTGATGCGGGTTTTTTTTAATAGATAGAGTGATTGAAGAGGAAGGTTTATATGTATAATAACATATGTATAAAAATATATGCGCGGGACGAAGTCGCGGACAAAAGCTAGTTTTATGTAATTGATAAGTGTTCAAAGATATTTTAAAACTGGAAAAATTTACATATGTCACATTGTTTTGTGGAGTACTCGGTTTAAGAAGTATCAGATAGACAGGGTAATACCTACCCATAAAAGCTATAAACAGTAAATTGAGATTCGATGCTTGCAATAAGCGATTTTTAATTGAAAAGAAAGTGTGATAAGCGCCTGAAGACTACGTATAGCAAAATGGCGTATCCTTATCTAATTGAGCGGTGGATTTTGTGTCCCCCCCAGTTTACTTCAGACTTTAAAACGGTAATGGCCTGATCTAAACTTAAGTTAATTACTTTGTTACTTACTAAATTACAGACTGGTAAGTCCTAAGTTATATAGTTACAGGCACAATGTTGTACATGATATTATTTTAGCTAGCAACACAGACTTCGCGTTAAGTTTATCAAACGCTAATTCATATCCATTAGGATCTTGTTAAACCATAAACAATATTAAACAAATATAAACTACTTACTTAGAAACTAAAGTTAAATCCAATATCGACCTTCCATCAACAACGTCACATTGACAGTATCACTAAATTAATATAACATTGGAATCACGCACAACTTTTAGATATAAATTGTCTTAATTTTTTATAGCTATTTAAATATCAAGTAAGTAAGAATTTATTTTAAAAAACATAAAAAATATAAGCATAAAAAGTAAGTAAAGTGATTGTGGTAAATAAAGAAAATATAAGCAGCTCCTTAAACAATATGTCCCACTACGAATAATTTTATTGCAGTGTATTTCAGAGCTAATTAGTAGAGATAAAGGTCAATGACCCAACGTCATTCAAAAGTTGGTAAACCTTCCCACGGACTGCCATCCTGTTAAATAAATTTGCAAAAAACCTCATTGAATTATAGTAACTACTGGACAAGTTCGAAAAATGTCGATTCTTTTCTTTATTCCATTCGTTACTGTTCAATTTCCTAACTTGATTTCTAAATAATCTTTCAATTGCAGGTAAATAATGGGAAACGAGGGAAAATGCACGTTCGGCACGCGGATGCCCATCGACATCCACATGCTGAACGAGATTATCTACCGAGAGGTGAAACACTTCAGGAATTACAAAATATATCGACCAAATTTTGGATGTTAGTATCGTAGTATACATTTTTTCAACGGAGAGTTTTATCATAGATGAAGTCTGTTGGATAGTTCTCTGTAACTATGAATAACAGTGATTTTATATCCCAAATCTTGAAATTCAACTGCATAAGATGAGACGTTGCTGACGAGATTTTGTGCCTGAAAAGCTAACATTGGTTTTCTTTAAAATATTGACGTAAAAAGAAAGAAGAAAAAAAGGCAAGGCAGAAAGGCAAGAATATTCAAGTCATTAAGTTATCGTGTTATCTTTGCCAATCCGCCTTTGCCCAGCATGGTAGACCATGGTTCTAAATGTTCCTAAATGTCCCTATTAAAATGGCAAATGAAGTTATTGAAAGTTCGCTTAAATCTTGCTTGAATATTATGTGTTTATTATTTTACAGCAATACCGGTGACCGGCAAATTCTACGCGGCCCACGACCAATTGAAGGCAGAGTCGAAGGAACAGACCGAGAAAGTGGACAAATACCACCACAACGTCGCGCAGACGAGGGCGAAGGGGCCGCACAGCAAGTACCCGTCGCCGGCTACTGAAAATCAAGTGTAAAAATATGACTACTTTTTTAGTCAATAGCATTACTTTTTGTCAACATCGTTATTTTTCAGTCAACATCAGCACTTTTTATTAAACATCATTTCTTTTTTTAGTCAAATTTGGTAAATATGTTTAGTCCACTGGTCAGTGAAACTTACTGCCAATTTTGTTGTTCATGGATTCTATTCCCATCCAGGAAAAATATTTGTAATTTTATGTATTCCTCGATTAACTGAATTAAAAATTATTATGTACAAAATGTATTTATAGTTATTTTCTTAATTCTAGATATGGCTGGTACACTACGCCATTAGTGCGAGTTGACAGGAACGACCGCCGTTTCTATCAGCCGAAGAGAGAGAGCAAACATACCAAAATCGAAATTATCATACTCATGTCGAATCCTCAGAAGAAAGCATAAATATACGTAATATTATTACTAAAGTAACAAGCGTATTTGACGGTAAGCTATTGCTCCGACGGTTAATTTAAATTTCGAACGTTGCATTTCATATATATGAAAACTTGGTTTATATTTTATCTGTGGAAGTTAATACGGCGCGCATAGACAAGAAGAGAAGCGCCGCGTCTGCTATTTTTGCATTCATCTTACGAATCAAAGCTCAGGACATGAATAAAATTGTGATATGTAATCTACAATGTATACGACGTT
This sequence comes from Agara michaeli, assembly GCA_018245675.1. Lineage (NCBI taxonomy): Eukaryota > Metazoa > Arthropoda > Insecta > Lepidoptera > Hesperiidae > Agara > Agara michaeli. The sequence goes on along the minus strand of DWDX01002954.1, from coordinate 11,506 downwards.
ATAATTATTATTATCAAGAGTAGATAGGCGATAGTTTTTCTGTCCTTAAAAGTATACATTAATGATCTTTTTATAGTTTTACATTTGTAATCAAATATTGTTATTCAAGAATTGAAATAATAATACATATTGATACTTTATCAATCAAGTATTTTGTGCATTTTATTATTCACATACAATAAATAGAACAAAACAAAGCTAGAACCACTATTATCACCCACTTTGTGTACCCCAAAAAAAACATTTATTCAGTTCGATCGATGTCCTTTGAAGCGTATTGATTCCAACTTCTCGGCTTTTTGTTTTTATAATCACTCTTCGTCAATGGTCTTATGTGGGCGGCTGCCACACGATCTCTGTAATGCGTTTCATCGATTTTACCAAATTCTCCCAATTTAAAAATTAAATAGAGTTAATACATTCTTTAAAGCATTATCTCTTGATGCGTGGAGGTTGTATGCGTTTACACACAAACTTGGTACTTGTTAAGACACAGGTAATATTGTTGTGCTCAAACGTATGAAATAGTCTAGATACACTAGGTGACATGCTTGTCTATATCGACGCATTTTGAGATCCTATCCTAATTACTTAGCGCTTTAAGCCGCTAGAATGTGTTACCAGACATTACAATTTATTTAAGCAATAATGCGAATAGTGCCTTTATTGCGGTTTGATATGCATCAGCCATTAACAATTGGACTGGATGCTCGATTTACTTAACATAATTATAACGGTAAGAAACCCAAGTGCTAGCTTATCCCTTTTTATGTACGACTGTTGTGAGATTTATGGTCGAACTCACGCGAATTCCTCGTAACTCTTCGCTGTATATATCGCGTCGCATTTCACGTCGTTGACTCGCCAATACTTTCGGTCTTCCTCCATGTTATGTCTTAACTGATCTTCCATTGCCGTGATATCATCGGCATTTAGTTTATTCATTCTGATTCAACGTGTTTAACAAGTGAACTAGCGTTTTCTAAAATGTCAGCACTTTTTTTAATTGATTAAACAGTTTTTAGTTGTCATGACAGCTAATCCATAGACTATCAATTAGGTTTTAATGACACAATATACAAATTGAGGCAGTTAATTGTGGAGCTGTAATTCAGATCTGCAATTGAGGTATTTTCGTGCGAGCACAACAGGTTTTGACAATTTGACGCTTTCAATGCGTGATGTAGTTTTGAATTTCGGCCCTAAAACCCGAGTCTAATAGCCAGTTTGTCTGAAGAATAAATTTATAAGCTGTGGCTTGAAAATGAACGAAAGAATGAATGATTCAAGTAGACATTGGGCCTGCGCGTCACCTGATGTAAAGGACTCGGATTAAATTTTACCCGACGTGAATCATAGATTCGTTGTTATCTTTGCAGTCCGATAAATTAAAATACCTCCATTCTAAAAATCTGTCTATCAATAGCTATATACTAACCTACAATATATTGGCAAATATTGTGTTGGATTTACCTACTTAGAGAGCAGAATTTGCAGACTTCGAAGTTCCTACACAAGATACATTCTATTTTTGATAGCAACTCAAAATGAGAGGTTGGTATAAGTATACGTCATTGTTAATAGTGTACTGTATCAACCCAGTTCATGTAACCGTAAACGATTATTTAACATTCATTATGCATTGGCAGAAATTGTTAGGAAACTAGATTACCAACTAGTTTTATCAAGTTCACACCACGGTGTTGACCAAACATTCAAAGAAAAACAAAAACTAATGTATAACTCCACCCGTTGAGTTTCGTCGCCTCTGTTTCACATCAGCGCACATAATTTTACACATTTATTCTTTTTATGGGACTGTTTACGACTTTTATCTATTTAAACAATGGAATGATCTTCGGGAAACACGTTTTAATCAAATAAGTATAATGGTATGACATTTGAACAACGGGCGGGCGAAGCCGCGTGTAAAAGCTATTTGTTATACAATAATTACTTATACAAATACAAATCGTCTTTATTGTACAACAGTAATATAAAATATAATAAAATACCAAATAAATACATTTTAGTGCAAATGGCGGTCGTATCACTAAACATAAATTTCTTCCAGACAATCATTATTATACTTATTTTTATTAGAACAGCCAACAAAGAAAACACCTTACATGCTAATATTGCTTGTTCAATTGACGAGAGCTCGAAACGAATGGGCCACGTTACAACAGCCATACGTGCTTTGGTGGTTGAGCGTGAGATTTGCGCGACACACAGTAGTGGCGCGGCAACTACTTAACGGAACGTTTGTTTTCATGTATTAAACGCGTCATGTATACATGTGAGTTACTTTACATGTGTTTTTCAAGCTAACCGACGGTTTAAAGTATTCGTTTCTGAACGAAAACTTCATTTAAAACTAAATCTTGATAAGCGCGCATCGATTCTGGCCAGACATTCGATTGTAAAGGTTTTAGTTATAGGTATAAAATGTATCGTGAACACCCCTATATAAAGCATAATGTGTTTTTACCTTTTAGTTCAGGAAAAGTTAATAACGTAACGTAACATCACGCCTGTAATCCCCTTAAGGGGTAGGCAGAGGAGTGTAGTACAACCCCACATTTCACCGGTTACGTTCAAGTCCCACAATGGAATAGGTGGTAAGCCTATTGCCGTTAATAACGTTATTTAACGTTAATAACAATATACTTTATTGTACATTACAATTAATATAGGACATTCATTAACGTTTATTTCAAACAGTAACAAATTTAGATTAAATCAGTGATTTCGATATTCAAATAATTTTTTAAAATATCGGAATCAACCTTTTCGAGAAATTCTAAAAATACTACGTACATACTCGTATTCTCCATATTTACGTACTTAAACTTTACGGAAATTATGCTTCTGACAAGATCAACACACTTTAAACTGCGTTGGAAATGTGAAGACGTAGCCTGCAATTTTTTTCTTTCAATGTTTTCACTAACTGAATTTCAGAAGAATACACACTAACAGTCACATCCCTTAAGTCCTATTGAAGGCTACTTACAGATAACCATAGGCGGCAGTGACTACTTGTGATCCTGCTGAACACGCATTTGATACTTAAAAAAAAACACCTATTTACCACAGATTCAAAATTGCGTTATGGGTGAATGACCTGTAGTAAAACGAACTAACCAAACTTTTTAAATTAAAACATAAAGCCAACTCTACACCACACGGACAGCATACAACGGCTGCCACATTTTACTTCTTTATGTAGATGTGTTCATCGTTATTCTAACCGCGACTGGCTGTTTTTGCTTCGCGGGCTACGAACTGTTTCAAGGATTCAACCAGAGCTATGTCGACGACACGTCAGAGGACACGGCAGACCCATTCCTCAACTTCGCTTCTAGTACAACAACAGACACTTCAACAGTGAGTATCATACCGCAGATGGTAAACAACAAACTAATATTGTTGTATTGATTTGAAATGTATACGACAAAACGTGTTCATTTGTTTATCCTTAACGAATGCATTGTTTGCAAAAATATAGGTATTTCAAGAGCTGAGATGAGAGAGATATCTTTCAAGCTGTGTTCGTGTTGCAATAACTAATACAGATTACCTAAAATTATAAGTCAGTATGACAAATGAGCATTAAAATACTAGTGCCTAAATTATATATGTATATATTTTTAAATAAAATATAGTTTTAGCAATAAGATTAGATATTATATCGTTAATTATAATTCAGAATTCTACATTTGAACCATCCAACTCGACGACTACTGTAAGTGCTGTCCTATTAACAACAGCCAACTCCGTTTTAAAATGCCCCGAGGAAGAAAGACCAGCTAATATAGGCTCTTACGAGATCCCAACTCAAAGAGACTTAATTTTGTTCACGAAGGATATTCTACTGGATATGTTTAATGATTATAATGAAAAGGCGTTCTACCTGCTCAAGGATATAAAAGAGGTAAAAACTATTTATAATCTAAGCAAATTTAACATGAAAATTATGAAAACGATATTCGAATGAACGTTTCATTAAATTTGCTTTCAAATAAATATCCTATGTATGTCTACTCTAAGTATACCTACTGGATTTTTGATAGTTCGTCTACGCGACACATTTCATACTAAATAAAACCGAAGACGAAGAATTGGAAACTATACAACATCTATTGAAATCGAAACTCCTTAGCTATCACTGCACTAAAGGTAAAAATGTTCATATAATATTCCTACTAGGCAACTAAAGCAACTGCCACCATAGAAAGGAAATGCGAGGGAAACAAACCAGAATACAGAAAATGCGTAAAACATGTTAGCGACCGGTGCCAACAAATAACCAAGAACCTCGTTATGAACCTGGAAAATCGAAAACTGGAAATCACCGCGTTAACAGACGTAAGTGACTATCAATGTACCTCAGAGTCCACCAAATCAACTCTTTTTTTTAAAATACAGTTCAGACTAAAATAGACAATAGATACTTATTTTTTTGGTGACGCGGGAAACGTTCAATAGGTAGACAGACACCAGGTTAAGTTTGAGTTTTAGTTACCAAAATCAACTCACAGGCAGTGCTCTGCGCTGTTGCAGGATTCCAGGATCAACAAACGAAAAGCAACGGTAGATAAAATAGGTACAGACTTTGTATTTGTTTAATTATTTTGCTTAGTATTCGTTTCACTTATTATTTTAGGAAAATATATGTAAGTTAGAGGACATGAAAACTGACCCTATACAGATATTGCAGTCAATAGCTCAAGAAAAGGTTTCTCTAGAGTTTGCGCTGCCAGGATTTCTACAATTACTTAGTGCGTGTTATGCGTATTGTATTCGGTATGTATCTATATTTCAATCATAACTATTAGAATAAACTAATAGAATTCAAATTTTCACCCATTCTTGCAATGTAAACCCTTAATATACTAATCTTATCAAAGTGAAGTAACAATATTATGGGAACTGATAAAATCTTTATGTAAAGTATAAAATTTTGATTCTAGATCGGCTGCAAGCTATAACAATAAACCTCTCCGACACATGACGGATCAAGACCTGGTTATTAAACATTTTCTTACCAATAAAAACTACCTCGAACTAATAACGAATTCCAATCACAAATTTAAAGCGAATTCAAATTAAGAAGCCGGTGCGTTCATCCAGCTACGGATGTGTTCACACAATCACAACAAAACGATCTATCGAGCTTTCGTACGTAGTTGCGCATGCCGGTCGCTAGATGGCACGCCAGTCTGTGAACTTTTGACGTCAACTTGATAGAACCTACAATAACTTAACCAAAATATTTAAGCTTTTTGTACATAATATACTATGGAACATGTAAATAATTAGGTTTAAAGCTATCTTATTGCTCAATAAAAGTTTGTACAAGTTACTGTTATTTTGAAAGTTACTTAAAGTGTTTTATAGGTAGTGCAAGTGACCACTATAATTCATAGAATTTCCCATGATTACGGTAAGTTAGAATTGTTTTAAATATCATTAGGCGTATGACTCATTACGTTCAAGTATCAAAGCTGTATGATTTTAATTTGTTACTGAAATTTACATTAAAACTTTAAACATAGCCTACTTTCTTTTTCGTATGATACTTCGAATAGCTAATTTACATCTAGTTAAGTAATAAAATAACATTTAATTATTAATAAAATTAATAAATGTTATCATACGTTTATGTCCAACGTAAGTATAAAAACAACAGTATTTACCATTTCATTCCCACTAATTGAATGGTAAACTATTAAAATTGTAACTAATTATTCTATCCAATTAACTTTACATTTACAAAGAATGAGGGACCGTAAGCAGTGAATAACTGCATGAAGGTGTAACCACCCCAGGAAATATAACCATAACTTATCTATAATTGAAAGTGTAGTAATCCTTAAGATAATATAGATGGGTCTACTGAATATCTCTAGTTCCTGCAAGATGGGCTTCTTAGAGTGATGTGGCTGAGAAATGTAATGATATGGCACCTATTTGTTAAATATATCTGTCTGATCAGTTTTTGTGTGTCATGTTAATGTTGCTCTATAACTAAATTAAACTTTACTGAACTGTACATTGCTTGTATTGAAATTTGAATATTAATTTCCTGTCATTAAAATATCTTGACAGCCATGTTTATCTAGTGTTTAAGGAATATGCCGAGCCTGGGACTGTCATTTTAATTTCCACTAGAATAAATACCTATTTTTGTTCGATAAGCATATCTTGAGATTTCTTTTATTGTGTTATGGTGGCTTACATTGTCTCTTTGTATATTTATTATGAGTATTTAATTTATGACTGTTATAAAACTATCTATGTATTTATGTGTGTCGAAACTGTCTAGTTACCAGAACACAGGCTAGGCCTAGTTTATACCAAAATAGTTCTTTCTTACATGCCGCTAGATTTTAGCAGTATTGTTTAAAAAAAGGGTGATGAGCCCCATGATCTGGCAACCAGAGAGCACTTGTGTGTGTTGCCAGGATTTGTAGTAGTTGGCCTAAGTAGAGAAAAGGCAATCTGGCCAGTCAACGTTACATGGTCAGTATATCTAACAAGACATATCAGTGGCAAATGGCCGGGACTGAAGAATACAATACAAATACTCCTGCATTAAGTTGAAAGCATTTACTGGAAGGATACCATTTAGTTTGCTGCCATCCCTTATCATTAGCGGAGGGATACCCTAAAACTGAATCGTTCTGTCGAGATGTACCAGATACTTAACAATCTGTACAGCTGTCAATACAAAAATGTGATGAACGTGATACATTACTACTTTGAAGACAAAGGTATAGAGCTTCCCACAATCCATTGCGGCCCTATGTGGTAAAAAGATTCCACTCTACTGATCTACAGAGCCCAAGGATCTTATATAGCATAATGTAGATGCTAGGTATTGAGTGTTACTCCACCACAGTTTTATTTAATCATTTAGTTATTCAGGTAACTAACATTCTGTAAACTGTAGCATTTTACAAAAATTGATAATCACAAATACATTGCTAGCCTATTTATAGGTGACATCGTGACAAACGTGTTAATTTTGAAAGGGATAATAAAAAAAATTACACTTCATTGAGAATGATTAATTCGAATTTTGATTATTTGCAAACGTTACAGCCCGGTTATACCCCTTCATCTCGGTGCTTCTACGAGACAGATATGGCTAGACTAAGTACATTAAAATTTGAAATTGAAAAAAATCTTGAGATCCGGAAAACAATATAGCTAAAAATAATAATAAAATAATAAACTTAAGAAAACTCGGGCAATATTCAAATTAATTTATTAAAACAGTCCTTTGTTTACTTATTGTATTTATATTCTACTTATTTATGAGGATATAATATAGTTAAAAGAATCCAATTTGTAAAGCACGGTGAGATGAGTTCACCAGGATTGTTCTTGAGATTGATACTTTAAATCAGGCAATATTTTCTTATGTATTACAATGGATTTTAGAATCGATTTTGTATGCGTGAATTGCCTATTTATCTGTTCATCATACGCCTAATCATCGCCTTCCATCAGGCGAAATGCTATCCCGTTTCAGATAAAGTGTATTAAACTTGCGTAAAAATACCTTTTAAGTTCACTGTCAAATCGTAAATGTATCTATCTATCTTGCATTAAGTAATTAAATAACTTTACAGATATCAAATTAAATTCATTATAACAACACTGTTGACTTAAATTTATATGTTGAATATTTTTTTCTTCTACTGTAAATGTTGTACTATCGTATATAGTCAGGGGATATTGTCATTTCAATAATAATGTATCATTATTTTAATATTCAAAGTGACTCTTTTACTTTTCAAATGACAGGAGACATTTTATGTTTCGGAAGTTATTTAGTGTTCCAGAATTCCTATCGTTGGGTACAGTTGGATCCTTTTCACCATCCCATTTAAATAAGTGTCATTTTCTACTTTTCTTTTGTTCCTTATGAGTCTTCTTTTTTGATTTCTTCTTATGTTTCCTCTTCTTTCTTTTTCTGTCCGAGTCGCTGCTGTCCGATGAACTGCTGCTTGAGCTCGTTGACGACGAGCTTGAAGATCTAAAAATTAAGTTGCCCTTAAATTTTTAACATTACGGGTTACCTTATCACGGTCTGCCCAACGGGTAATCAGATTGCAGTATGTGAAATTGTAAAATTATTTAATATTTGCATTCGTTGATAATCAAACAGTACTGTCGCACAATTGTTTAGTTTTTAATTGTACCTGGATCTCTTCCTTTTCTTATTCTTCTTTTTCTCTTTCGCTTTGTTGAGTTTCTCTTGCAACTTCTGCTTCAGTTCAGTCTCTCTTATGTTTTGAAGTGGAGTCACATACTCCGCCTCGGAATCGCTGCTTGTACTGCTTACGTCTAGAACTATCTCCTTGTTTGGATCAACCTGTAAACAGAATATTGAAATAGTTTAACATACTTACTATTAATTCGAGATTAATAGTTGTCAATTGTAGCGACCTATTACGCATTGAATGAGCATAGCTCAGTTTATGATATAATATCTCGTTTCTTCTGTACTTGGGTGGGCTTTAGAAACACAGGTCGGGTTTTTTGTTAAATACGTTCAAATACTACGGGTAATTAATACTCCTTAGAATGCTACCGTTCCTAAAGCGCGGAATCTGTTGAATTTCCTTTTGGTTAATATATAAGCACTTGAAATTATCGAGAAGTACATTCGGAAAAGTTTTCGTTGTAAAACTTACTTTTATAAAGTTTCGACACTGAAAAGTTAAATGTCCCGCGTAACCGCACTTCTTACAGGCGGCCCGCGACGATTCCTTGCCTAGTTTATTGATAACATCCGTGTAATACGACATAATGTTGTTTAAATGGTATTGGAAATTATTGTAAAGTTACAAACAGTACTCTTCAAAGTTAATAACCTCAAGCAAGCTGTCAGTGTCAAGTCAACGCAATTGAGTTACCATTGTTGCCACAATTCTGTATCCATAATATTTTATGCTGCCTACATTACTTTAGCAATTAAATCAGTTTGAAATACCTATGCCATAAAAATAGCTACAATTAAATTGTTATTTGTATTAATATCATTGGAAATATGTATTTGTAAGTTTTTTTTAAATTGAAATGTCTATGGAAATTTATTGTAGTTTAAACAAAGATTCAGAAGATGGCATTATTCGCCTATATACGATCCTTAATAGAAAAATCGATTTATTATAAACAATTGCTCGCCGATTAGTAAGATTTTGCATTGGAATCATTCACTAAATTACTATAAGACGAAAAAAAACGTATCGTAAAGTTATCTGAATCGGCCAATATGGCAGTACAGATTGTTGACATGACGATACCTCAGAAAATTTCAGAGTTAAAAATGTTCTGAAGTCAATAAGCCACACACACACAGATAAGAATTTTATGACCCATCACACTTTGTCAATTTTTTTTTTAATTCAACATCGCCCTATTTGCACACGTAAATAATCTAGGCGCACCGAACTTATATTAAATACCCGGTACCCATCTTAGCACAACATATTAAGTAGGTTATTAGACCGAGATTTTTGGATAGGAACTTGAGTACTTGTACCTTACTTTGCGCAAGTATATTTTTGGCGGGAATGATAATTCATGATCTCTATCAATGTACTACGTTGTAACCGTAAATTAGCAGAAATGACAAAAGCCCGGAGCATCGTCCCGCAGCGCTGACCGGAAGCGATGTTCCAAGATGGCGGAGTTCCTACCGCTGTGCGACGTGCTGTTCAACGTGATATCACTGGCGGGCTACTTCTGCGACGTGGTGTTCGACGTGGTGATGGGGTACGCGCTGCTGGAGCGCGGCTACAAGGGCACCTTCGCCGCCACCATCTCCATCGTCCTCACTTCGCTGCTCATATCGCAGGTACCACTGGCTACGTATATTGGCCGGCCTCGCGGTCGAGCGGTTAGAGACCCTGACTGCAAAACCGGAGGTCGCGGGTTCGACTCCCACCCGGGAGAGACATTAGTGTGACGACCGCATTTGTTTGTTCTGTGTCTGGTCGTAATAAAAGTATATATCGGTTCATCATCAAAGGCGATTGTGGCGCCATCGCTTAAAGAGTCGTTGTCCGCAGGTGCTCTCCCTCCGATGGTACCTCCACGTGTGGTGGGCTAGCGAGGGCCGCAAGGACCGGCCGCCCTGGCTGCCGATCCTGCTGCACTGCTTGCAGGTCGGGGTGCTGTGGAGGTACGCCAGGCTGCTGGTACCGGTTGAGCTCAGGAGGGTTAAACATCAAGTTCGTGATCTGTGTAAGTGTTTTGCGGCATATAGACATAGACAAAGACAAAGATGTTTATTTACACAAACATGGGTACATATAAAGATTTTTCAGGTCTATTAGTTCGAGCCATATTTTGCCATTTACGGTGTACAAATTTAATAAACGGAAGTAAAATTATAATCATTATTTATTTTTTATTTTAAGCTCGGTTTCAATTTTTTTTTTGTTCATATTCCACGCCAGGCATGCTCCGGCTGGTGCACGCGTTCTGCGAGGCGGCGCCGATGCTCCTGCTGCAGCTGCACATCCTGCTGAAGGACGCAGACCTGAGGGAGACAGCCGGCGAGCTGGGCGTCACCCCGGAACCGAGCATCGACGAGCCCGCTGGTACGGGAATATCGCTTGAATTCAACTGACGTCCCTACATACAGATCGTGTCATTAGGAAAGACTTGCATTAATAACACCTATTAATACTCGTCGCGATGCTGAGGTTTAAAAACAATAAGTACTGATTATAAGTAATTGTAATATTGTATTTATTTTTATTACGTATCACATAAATTAACATTTGTCCTGGTTGGGAGTCGAACCCACCACCACAACCTCCGTATTAACAGTGAAGATCTCTAAACGTTTGACTAAAAGGGCAGTACTTATTGCTCACGTATTGTTTTAAAGTAACATTAACGTAAATATCTGCAATGTAACGCCAGATACATACAATTAATTATCAAATATTTTAAATTTGGAACGTTGCGAATATTTTGAATTTGGAACGTTACGAATATGTTGAATTTGGAACGTCACGAATATTTTGAATTTGAAACGTTACGAATATTTTGAATTTGGAACGTTACGAATATTTTGAATTTGGAACGTCACGATTATTTTGAACTTGGAACGTCACGAATATTTTGAATTTGGAACGACTCCGCATGAGCTGATCGCGTGTGTTTGTTTATATTTGTGTGTGTATTTGAATTCGGAACGTCGCCAGCGAACAAGGCGTTCGCGGAGCTGAACGTGATCTCGGCGTCGCTGTCGCTGTTCTCGGTGTGCTGGGCGCTTGCCAGTTTCAGCAAGAACGTGCGCCTGCAGAACGTGCACCGCCTCGTGCTCACCTGGCTCGGCGTTATCTTCCAGGTCATTACCTTCACACATGCCTATATTGATCTCAGTTCAAATTGCTATATTATCCAAAATGTAATCGAAGTTCAAAGTGCTCAGTTAAAGTGTTCGTATGGGCATACAGAAATGAAACTTCTT
>DWDX01002953.1:0-14044 GCA_018245675.1 Agara michaeli | reverse complement strand
CCACGCTGGCCAAGTGCGGATTGGTAGACTTCACACACCTCAGAAAATATTATATAATTTATAACATCTCCAAAGTGCTGCATTAATTATTTTGTTCAATTCCAAGTAACGCTCAAGTCTCAATTCCGGTTACGGTATTATTATACGTTATGTGTCCCACTAACTGAAATATACTATTCCAAGGTAACTCATTGATCAATATTAATCACTAAGACAATATCAACGCAGCTAAACAAACATTTTCAAACTGTTAGGCTTTGAACCGACATCTATGAGGTACAGTGAAATAATTGGTATAGGTCTCTTCGGCATTACAAGGTCATTGCGTGGTTATAATATTTACGATTGAAGCCTATTCTGTAGCGCACAGAGGCCATATAACATTATATGGAAATACAAAACATACTAAATCATAACGGTGCTTTTAATTGAACTCAAGCCACCAATTCCCTTGGGATATCGAATAACTAAATCGACTAAACTTGCGGAGATATGTTTGTGCCTATCGATGCGTGTAACACGTATAACTCACCAGGGCTTTGGAATGTCTTATTGATGAAGCCAGGCATGACATTCTGTTCGAAGTTGAGCATATCGAAGTCCTCCTCGACGAGGTCCGCGGAGCTGTTGGACGCATCGTTGGAGTCCTGAACGACCACGTCCTGGCAGCCGCCGACGCTCGCGCCGCGCGTCCCCGGCGCGACTTGTTGCTCCTCGTCGCACGAATTTTGTATTAAGAAAGGTGATAGTTCTTGTTCGAAATCACTAAAACAAAACAATATAATGAAACATAACTGTGTTTTTGAATAAATATTCAAAGGTTATTGAAATTATTGTGGCTCTTTTGTCCCAAATTATCTTGTTCATGAAATCAGTAGAAGATTCATATAAAAATATAGTTATGAGTATAAGAAAGGATTATACTGAATTCTATGAAATTCGTAAATAATGCATTAATTACGCAAATCCGTGAATCAACTCGCACCATTACAGTAATAAAGTAATAATGTTACATTCTCATAAACGCTGATAATACTGTACATAGCCTCTGAACGTGTCGCAACCACGTTTACTTTTATCTGGCGTCGTGCTCGGCCTAAACTTTTATCGGCTGTATCTATTGAGATAAACGCACATAGATATATTTAATAAAAACAATTCCACCCTTCATAATTGTACTCCATCGAGAATCAACAATAATTACAGCATTACAAAATTGAAATTTAACAAACAGCATTTCAACTCTATAAGGAATACTGCTAATTCAACACAAACATAACCTATGCGAGGTCAAATTATATACGTAAGCTGCAATTAATAATTACGCTGTAGCACGGAATGTTCGTTCTGGAAGTATCCTGACTTTGGAAAGCTTTTAGGTGGAAATATATTAGTTTGACAAAGCCATTGCACAAATTTGCGTGACCTTCGTAAAATGGGAGTTTTATTTTGTTACGTGTGAATGCGATCCATAATCTAGACGGCAACGGGAAAAGTAGATTTCGTAAAAGTCAACTTTATAAACGTGTGTTTGATAACTATTATGTTATCGCCGACCGGTCCGACTTGTTCCGAGAGGCCGATGTGGCCATAACAAGTCATAACCGAAACAAAAAGAATATCTCCAGACGTCTCCTACAACGAATAATGCAGTCCTCCCTTGCAGCGCAGACAAATGTCACGGCGCTCATAAGCACATAGTATTGAGTGAACTTATAAAATAAACTTTGAAGTTTATTATACCGGTCACACCTGTTTACGATCACTGTAGTAGGTGGGCGTAGTGCCCGTAGACTATCATGGTACATTGTTTTATTGTCTTATAGCTTTCACCGAACCAGAGCGCTTTTAAAACTTATGTTAATTGGATACTGCATGTTTTATAAATGACTTCTTTTTAATATGGCATTTATTTGCAAATGCATTTTATACAAATTAGTTCTTTAAATCCCAAATCCCTATGTTTTTATTTGCATCAAACATTAATAATTTTGGATTCTCTTATTAAAACTTGGCGCGAGTGGTCGTTCCATGAATGTTTTTCATTAAACTGTATACAATTATGCTTCACGGCGAGCATTCATTGCACTTGCGCGGGCGACCTTGGTCTCAGCCTTCACAAGTTCCGTGGATGCATTCAAGTTACCGTAAATAATGCAAGCGAGAAAATACAATGAAATTTTACAAGCGTTTACTATTTACTACATTTCTTATATTAATATATTTCAATTATTATTTATCTCGAAGAGAAAATGAAATGAAAACTTTTATAATCTGTACATATAAATATATATACGTAACATTTTAGCATTTATCAAACAAACTTCAATTAAATCAAACATATTTATTAGGTGCATACATACAAATATATTCGATATACGAATGAAATTTTAACTTCAAAACAAACGTGAAGGTGAAAGAAGGACATTCCATTTGAACTAGTAACATTAATATAAAGCGACACATCACTCTGATAATGTGATAACACATTGATCCTATGACCCCTACACATTATCCGATATCTCTTTATAAGAAAAAATATTCATCAAAGAACTTTTAATTGCGAAACGGTTACTAAAGTGACATAAATCTGATTGCTTAAATTATATTTTTTTCAAATTATCGAACGAAATGCAAAAAGTTGAAAAAAATGGTACATAGAAATCTTGCCTCAAAGTTGCGTCATGATCGAACGGCTTACAATAAGGAAAAGCACAAAGAAACACGTGGCACTATCCACATCACTACCAAATGCGTGTGCAGATTTGTGCTCCCTAAGTGACTCATAGTAACTTGACTTTGAAAGCGGTTTAGATTACGCAATAAACATTATATCTCATTTAAATCGATAACCATATTTCTGTTCTTCTCGGATGTTAGACATACAGGCCCAAAGCATATGCTATGATGATACCAATTAATGGATTGGTGGCCTAATCCACCATCATAGTTTTATAGGGGTCGAGAATGTTAACGACTCAATAGTAATTAGGAACGACCGTTCGACGTGCCATGCCAAGCACGAACTTTGCTCCGATACAAAAGTCCGAAGGATACGAGAGTTAGGAGCATTGAAGTTAAACAATCGACGAATGTTTGCGCAAAAAATACCCTTAATGTAACAAAGACTTTGTTACACAAAGGCCAGCACTGGAAAGTGCAATCTATTAGATCCATTCACTCTGTCTATGAGTAACGTCACTACAATATATTTTTGTCCATTGTATTGACATAATTGTGGACAAACTTTTCGTGACAAATATTATCAGTTATTTTAATTGGGTATGATCCATATGAAGTTTTAAAAATAACTAACACAGAAGATAAGCGATAGCAGCTTTAAAATTAAATACCTATTTGAAACCAAACGCGTAGTAGAGATACAAAATAATGTAAGATTAGATTTTGGGCTAGGGGTGGCACATTACAGATTCCATTTAATACAATAATTTGAATCTTATATTAAAGTATGTCAATAATACCTAAGCACTAGTTATAAGTATTGAAAAAAGAAATAATATCAATATTGCAAAAGCTGATACAACAGCAGAAAAATATTTAGATTACATCCATAAATGTGGTTATATTTAAGATTTGCTGAACATAATATTATGTGATTAAGAAATCGGAACAAATTGAAAATATACTACCGGCACAAGTATATAAGGTCAGCATTTATATGCATTTCACATAAAAGACAATGCTGTGACTCATTAATGTTTGTTCTAACTGTTATGTCAGATGTGCCTTCTTAACTATAACTTTGGTTGAAAATTTTATTGACTATGAATCATCACTGCATAGCAAATAGCTACACAGTTTTTAAAGAAAGCAATATCATTTCTATTTATCAGTAATATTTGAATCTTATCACTGTTTCTATTGTACTGTTCACATACTCCATTTATATCTATACAAATAAATAAAATAGGAGTATCTGTTTTTAATATTAAAATGTATACTCGGTACATATAACAAAATGACATTTTTTTAAATTTTAGGCTGTCTGTCATTTGGACCGGCTAATCTCTAGAACGGCTGGACCCATTTTAACGGGACTTTCATTGGCAGATAGCTGATGTAATAAGGAGTAACTTGGGTTACTCTTTTTTTAATTCAAAATTTTTTTGATTCAAAATAGATGTATAGATTACATAAAATGACACGGCCGAAGTTGTGGGCACAGCTAGTAGCCAATAAACTATAAACTCTTTGGCTTTCTATAAATCAAAACTAAGTATGTGGGAAAAACATGCAACATTTATTCTGATATTGTATCTAAACAATACATGATTTAATTTTACATATACTATGTTAAAAGGGCGTGTTTGTTTAGTCAATAACACATTGACTGCAATTTAGTGTATCCAAACTACACTTCGTCAAACTGCACTTTGTAAATTGAAAAAATACAGTACCTGCTCCTATTATATGTTTGTAAGATAATATTAGGCACTTTTCTAGTGTGTTGGTATAATTTAGTATGCAAAACACTTGTATCGTGTATAAAAAAATATTATGTACTTACAGTTCTGCCTGGTCACTAGATAAGCCACTGTCCGAACATGAGCTGCTGAGTCCTTCTGGCTGGGAGTTCTGTGATACAGTGTCCGGACACAAGTTAAAGTCCGGTATAGACTCATCTAAAAAGTTCAATGACCCTTGCTCCAAAGAAAATATATTTTCCAAGAAGTCATCGGAACCCTGCCAGCTATCCGTCTGTAAAAATTACACCTTTTTTATAGTAAGAACAAAGAAAATATTCTAGCAACACATAAAATGAATTGAATTTAAACATGAATGCCAATCCATTCAAATTAAATAACATATTACAAATATGGTTTGTATATCATACTTTACACAAATAAAAAATATTAATATTAATACATGAATTTGTTATGCCAGGTTTTAAAGAACCATGTATTTGGTACTCTGTGCTTTCTGCCTACCCTGTTAGGGATCTGGCATGATGGTATAATAATAATTTAAATAATAAACATTTATATACACAGTATCCATAAGTTACAAACATTTATTTTTATCACTGCTATTTAATTTGCAGTAGTTTTTTTTTTATGCGGTAGTTAATGCTTGTTTAAGAAAACCATGGGAAAAACAAAACGTATGTTTTTTCTGACATCTTTTTAACATTCCAAAGTTTTTACATTCATTATGTAGAAATATGATTTTTTTGCTAAAAAAAGATAATAAAAAACACTATTAATATTTGTATACATGCCATGCATTTATACCACACATGCATACTTAGAAATTAATATTTTAATAAAATCGAACACATACTATTTGTTGTTTTATAAAGAAAAATATAATGGTACTGAATGACAATAAAAGTTTGAATAAATCTTACTAACAACATATAGCTGTACAAAAGTAAAAAAAACATGCAAAAACATTATGAGTATTGGAGAATAAGTGACGGATAATTTAAGACATTTATCTGATTGTAAAAACAGTGTATATTTTTGTTTTTATATGCATCGCTGGAAAACTATTGATCGAGATACAATATCAAATGATTGTAATGCTTGCTTTCTTGGGGACTTTATACCAACACAATGGTTGAGTTTATTTTGAGTATGTATGTATATATAGTTTATAGCAGTAGAATATTAACAATAATATACTGAGACAAAACACAACCATTCAATCCCAAATAAGACAGACCCTGTGCTATGATACCCAGACGACTGATAAACTACATATGGATTTTTAAAACAAACTTAAATAGATATCTTTACAACCAACTAGACACAACAGATATTCACACTCATCAACCACTACTTGTTGTGATATTCCTATTTATTGTGGATGGAAATAGAACCTACAACCTACAGCTCAGCAGTCGAATTCCTTAATCACTCGAACAACAGACAACAGAATCATATTTGACAACCTATCACTTAATTGAATGACATAAAATGAACGAACAGTCGGTATTGGAAGTGTAGCAAATGAAATTATCATAACAACAAATTATGGTATAATTGCTTATTGGCCTTTGTTAACTATTAATTACCCGCTTCCAAAAGTGACTCATTATCACACAACAACAAATTCATACAAATAGTTACGTAAACTACATATATTTTGACAAGCATGAAATAAAAATACCCATACACCTGGTATCCAGTTAAGCAAAGAGTGGTTTTATTTGTTTTATATATGGCATAATGATGAAAACATTGAAAAACCAAATAGAGAACAATCAAAGTTTTATTACTTAACCAATTAATGACGATTCATAAATAATATCTATTGTAAATGCACGTTGTACTTTAAAAATTTAAATGATATTATCTATTTTAATACTATTCTTAAAATACTGTCTGTTTTTTTTAAATTAATGCCATAAATACAGTAATAAATCAATAGAGTGGAAACATTGTTTTCAGCGATTCACCTTTTACTTTGCACTTACAGTTACTTTCATTTGTAGACTTTTACTTTATGAAGAGAAAGGCACTTGTACTAAAGAACGATAAATATATATCTCTAGAGTAACGATCATCCAAAATATATGCACTTACATGTATTTTTATTATGAAACAAAAAAATGAATAGACTATAATTGTTATTAGTTATTTTCAACAAGTGTACATACTTATCTATGCTTCATGTTTAATAATTATTTTAATTTTAAGTACATTTTACTCAATGTAATGTCCTCTTTCAAGAAAGTAAGGAAGAAACAACATTTTTTAAATAACAACTCTTCCACTATAGTTGTAAAAGACATAATATTCATAAATTTATGTATCAGGTCCAACAAAAATAGATAAATTTACTAACATTAAAATATTTAGTAAATGTAAAATGTCATTTATCAACAGGGAATTTTAAAAAAATATATGTACCTCAAACAACGACAAGAGATCTAGCTTCTTATCCATTTTTATCAATTCTGGTGTAGCATGGATATTACAACATCAACACATCAGACCAAATAAATCAGGAAAAAATCCCTAATTTCCCACAAATAATAACACTCAAGAAAGTAGTTCACAAAACACGATTTTTTGCTAGTCCTGTTATGTGACAAGTGAGAAGATATGCACAAACAAATTTTAATTTAGCTGGCATATGGCAGAGGCAGGGACCGCATGGTGCCTAGCTGGCACTACACCGCGATTGTTTACGTCGCGCCCGGCTCGCGCCTTCGCGAAACGATAACACGTTACTGGACTTTACCGGAATGTGTAATGCGGCGTCGAGCGTATTACGAATAGCGCGGTACGAAGGAATTAAATTATCACAGCTATTGGTTAAAAATACATAAAATTCCCATTAAAATGTTACTAGCGGCAAGCCACGTCCGTTCCGAAATCGAAATGAACATGTAACGGTAAAAGTGGGAGCGTAAGCCCACGAAAGTCGTAGAACGAGCTACGTTCGTCTCGTCACGAAATTCATGAACTCATTACTTCACTTCACGTCACATAGGTATATCGCTCACTTACTTCACAATATTGGTAGTAATTGGTACGATTCATTATTTCGTTTGATTGTAGCAACCATTTTAGTAGGTTGATAAGTTATCAATCTCGATAGTGGCATCCTTGTAAATGTATTGTAAAGATACCAACCATTAGTCCCTCGTGCTGAAAGTTATCCATTTTTATAAATTTATTGTTCACAGATTCTAGATCCTGGTCGTTTCTGGTTAGATATTCTAGGATATTATTCATGTCTTCATTTACGAGAGTCATTATGAATTGAGTCTTTCCAAATGTAATAGTTCTTCGTCATGATAAATCACTGTATAATAGTTTTGTATGTTATTATTGTTAAATTTTCACTATTGTATACACCGACTTTTCTTTAATATAACTATGACATTATAAAAGCTTTAGTTTACAAAATAAATATGATCTACACAACATGACATTTCAGTACAACTTCCAACGTGGAAATAATGACGTCATGAAAGTAGTACACTTTTCATGATTTCATTGGTGCAATGGAAATGGTAAAACAGTTTCTGGTTTCATTGCGCCATCTATTGGCATCCTAGAATAATTACTAGCACGTTCCGTTTATCAGTAAGTATCACGATACATACATTGTATTTTTCAGAAAATGAAATCTATGCCTTGCAATAAATATAAGATTTTATTAGCAATTTCAACTCGTACATGAATGTGAAGTGAAGTAATAATAATAATATAATAGTATTTTTTTATTTCAATCAACAAGGATCATAGTAAATTAATTATATTTATTTACATTTTACGAGTAAAATTAACATAACAATTAACTATATTTAAGGTAAACAAAATTATTGCATTATTCCTATAACTGTTACCATCTCCATAATTAAGTTATATTACAGTGATTTTAATATATAAAACATTTGCAAATGACGAATTCAATGTTAATATATCATGTAATAATTGCCATAAAGTAACGTTTTAGAATAATTTGTTTTTCAGTAGAACCTTCGTAAGTCGTATTTTAGAGAAATACCAAAAAGTTTACAATACAAGATACAGATTTGACAAAGGTTCGTTTTGACGTTTTTCGCTTAGGATCACGAACCATCTTTGTATGAACGCCAAATAGGAGAGAGAAAAGTTGCATGGTTTTAAATAATAAATTATACAGTTAATGAAAACTAACAGCAAACAGTATCGCTTATTATGTTTATTAAAGATTTTGCTTGTGTCAAAATTTCTGCAAAAACAATTTATGTTGCATTGAAAAATTCAGTAGGCGTTATATTGTTTCAATAGGATTAAATAATAATAATAATATAAGTAATACATAAGATATTTCTAAGCTGGTTTCTCGTAGGATTCAATAGACGTTCGCTGGTGCGTCTATGGACGTTAAAAAACTTCCTTGTATATAAGTTTGTCCCGAATATAGTCGGGAGCATTAGCCTTGAGGCTACCCACTAGTGCAACACCTTACAAACAAATAGGCCTTCGTTATTTATTATGTCTACGACACGAACGATGGCTTACCTTAATAATACTCATAATATCTAATATTGCTTAGAGATGTTTTATCCAATTGTACCTAAACAATAAAGTAATTCCTTTAAAAAAAATGTATATATAAAACCCATTTAAAAAGTCTATGTGTAAAATGTAGCAGAAAATAAATGGTCTTAATATAGTTTGTTAATAAGCGTTTAAAAATAGTGAAGGCTTTGACAATTGCTGGAACAGTGCCAATGTATTGCAGTTTTTAGAATGAATTCTCTGTCGTTTGGTCGGGATACAGTAGAGGATTGATTTTGGTCGATATAATAAGGAAAGTCCGGAATCCTCAGTATATTTCTTTATTGAGTACAACATTTTCTGAGTAGAATTCTTAATGAAGCTGAACATAATATTGAAGCATTAGCTATACGATGTTTGTTTTAAGTTCAGTTAGCAAAAAATAAACAATAATCTTTAATTCCGACATGAAGGTAATATATTATATACAAAATACCTATGAAACCGAGTAACGGATTTCGAAACAACTTTTTAAACTATTTGCATAAAGTAGAATGAAAAATACGCTTATACAGAGTGTGGTAAATTTCTGAACAAATTTTGTCAAACGTGACTTGACAACAAAAATAATATTTTGCAAATACGCTTCTTAAAAATCGGTAGTCAGCAGTACGTACAATGACTAATATTCGAATTATGTTCATTACAGAATGTGCGAGTTAATATCCAATATAGGATATTTAAAACGAGGTCGATAGGCACTGACTGAATAATTTATGTTACACTGGGTCAAGCTTGCAGTGCGAATTTTTTGCGAATAAAGTGTCAAGTAATATTTCAGAGCACGCGAGCGCCATTGCAGACATATTTGTCGCAGTCTGGCTCTGACTGAAATCTATTTTACTGAAAAAACATGTGACATATAGAGTACAAACGGATTTTATTTATTTTTACGTATCGAGCAGTTTTCCACAAATAACCGGATTTCCAATACAATTACCGTTAAGTTTTTTAAATCATAATTTTTTTCTTTTTGTGAGGGGACCCCTTCAAAAGGAACCGTGGTGGTTTGTGAGAGATATTGGGTTATGTGGAATTTTTACCCACTGAAACCCCCTCGGCGTCATTCGCAGGACTCCGGGATGTCCAATGGAACGCATCCTTCTTCTTCTAAAAGTATGCCCTGTCTTTACTAGCCCTGGATGAATGTATATCGTCTCATTTCATACCTTTTGCTCCAATTCTAGCTCCCGCCATTAAATTGTTATAGTTAAATCAGACCTAAGTAACGGATTACTTGTTACCCGGAGGTAACAGTACCAGAATTATTATTTGTTTGTCACTCGGTAACATTGCTCTTTTTATATATAGAGATAATATCGAAGCATAATTTGCTTAAATTGTATCACCGAAAACTAACTATTTTAATTGTGATTTTGTAATTTATGAATGTTCAGAACAAAAAGTATATTTTATTATTAACCAAAAAGAGTTGCGCCTGTGACTATATCATAGCAATAGACCGAAAAATGTAAGAAAATACTTATAGGCGTTGTACGGTATGGTGTTAAATCAAATTTTTAGGTTTTAAGTACCAGCGTGATATTAACGATACAAAGAATCTTAACCTATGGGTATGAGTGTGAGTTGTTGATTATATAATTTGTAATTATAAACAAGCTCTGTTCTGTATACCTACTTACTAAATAAAAAAAGTAGTTGCGAAATACCGACACATCTGCTTCTATCGCATGGCGCGAGGCAAACCAACTCGGTCGTCAAGGGCAGCACACCTCTACAGTGGACATTTAATATCAGGCGGCCATTGCTCAAATTTCCTACTTCTATTGAAAAAAAAAATGTGATTGAAACAACTAACATTGGCACGTTATCCGCAGTAGAAACAAATAGACAATACAAATAAATTATTGTTCAACTGTAGCAGTCATCATTAATCATTCGTTTGGTTTTGTACCTGTTATTCGAAAATAATAACAGTAACTTTAATATCTATTACCAAATAAATGCTTTTACTTTTAAGTAATTTACCATAACAAGTCCTTCATTTTGTAGTTGATGGAAGGGTCGAGGAAAATAAGTATTTACCACTTGTTCTTGTCAAAAACAATCTTAAAACCTGTGTCAATCCGGCAGCGGAGGAGCAACATCGCCAACCTTTAAAAGGGTTGACCCTTGACATGAGCCAGACGGTCGGTCGCTCATAATAGTGTTTTAATATCGACAAGCAATGTATAATGGAAGGAATATTTGTAAAAAAGTTTTGTTACGTAAAAACGTAAAACGAATTATTTGCAATTTATTTGTAAAGTTAGTATCAGAAAGCATGCTCATTTAAAGACATTAAAGTGGCTGATATTACTAACTGTAGGTACTATTCTTCAGTGTTACTAATGAACACTGCCCAACTAATTCTTATTAGCACCTATTACTGACTGAATGCAAACTAATAGCCACATTCCTACATAACAGTCTTATTAGAGATTGCTTAGAGAATAAATGTCCATGACCGGTAGCTGCCACTTGTAACTGCCGCTCGCTCGTTTGTTACATTTTTCACATAATAAAATGTCCTTATTGCGAAAAATTGCTTGTAATATTTGAACAGTATAGTGAAGTAAGCATTACAAATTTCAATTTCAATTCAATTACACCATTACATCTTGATTACAATAAGTTTTCGACACAATTCTTCACTACATTGTATAAAACAAAGGCGCTTTCCGCTGTCTGTCCCTATGTATGCTTAGTTCGTTAAAGCTACGCAACGGATTTTGACGCAGTTTTTTTTAATAGATAGAGGGATTCAAGAGGAATGTTTATATGTATAATAACATCCATTAGTTAGTAGAGAAATACTGTTATTTTTGAGGTTTCTAATGTGATGTCGTAAATAATTACATTTTTTGCGGCGGTGACGGGACGAAGTCGCCTGCCAAAGCAAGTTTTACAATAAACTAATCAGTTATCTGTTTCTGAATTTTAACACAAAGTAATTTATATTTAAAATCGGAAATCTAGATAAACCTACATGTATTTTTACTTTGGAAGCTAGTGATGTAGGTGGTAAATCTAAGAATATACGTGAGATTTTTATGTTAGATTTGTGGCTAATTTTAATGCCATGAAAGACGTTTCAAATACATTTACGCAACACCGCATCGCGCCATGGAAGTTTAATGGTTATTTTATAGGAAACTCCAAGGTCGATGGACTATCGCTTCAACACAAGTTGATATAAATTAATACATATTACAGTAATTATATAAAATACACATATCGATTTCCTGGTATAACTATTTACGTACTTACCTAATTTTCTCACATTTTTGTGTAAATGTTAAATGATTTTACAAATAGACGCAAAATGTACACCTACATATTATATGGTCTGTAATGTTTCTAGACATGGTTTACTTGGTTATTTTTTTCAAACCCTTTTTTATTAAGCTTTCGCCGTATTTTTTATTCCTCGTCTGACTTGTTTCGGTAACAATAGCATCAACTATGACCGATGTTGTTGGAAAATAAGACCAACATTTTTCGTTTGACTTTTACACAAAATAATGATATTGCAAAAGTAAATAACAATCAGCGCCTTGGTTTTTATTTCTTTATTTTATTTCTTTTATTTACCTGCTTACCAACACGAACGGCGAAATGGATATGTGAATAACAAAGTTTGCATTGGTATTTCCATGAAACAGCACACGAATCGGACAATCTTATTGTTTATCGTTAGGTAACACTCATAAAACCTTGTCGGAAGCCTTTCGGACTGTTTGATAGCTTTCGACCGCCTGGCCTCTATCTCATATCTCCATTCTGTATATAGGTTGCAGCGGCATATAAAAACAGAAATGTGTATGTAATATCAGTACGGTAGGGTAACTGCCTGGATACCTGTAGGTACATTTTACTGTCAGTAGGTTCCGCACGACCACCCTTTACCTACGTTTATTTTTTTTATGTAATAGAAGTGTCTAACAATAAATCAAACAAAGAATTTCTGAGCCATCCCTGTCTGAAGCCACTTATAATTTTTTTACGGTTTACCTTTATTTCTCGACGCGGATTTTGATTACCAATCCGCCCACGTCAGTTTTGCTGAAATGTTATATTGAGGATCTTTTAGGAAATTTCGAGATATGTATTTTATTTCACAAATCAGACAGAACCGAAATCTTACCTATTTCTTTAACGTATTCAACCCTCGTTTCTCATGATACGTAATATGAAACCCTGTTTTCGGAACACACTAGTCATGTTTTAGTATACGATTCCTCCTGACGGAATAACTAGAAATATAAGTATTCGCAATGTAACGATCTCGTTACGAAGTCATTTTCGTATGCTAGAAGACTGTTCCTACATCTATATTTTGACTTACAATTAATTAAGTCTAAGGTAACCAAGGTCACAATCTGCATTTACAGACTGTGTTTAAATTAGAATTCATTTTATTATTGCCATCAGAATTAGCATTCACTACCAACTCCTGATTTGATTGTTTTTAAATTCCGTTTGGTTATGAACTATGTATATTTAATGAAATTATGACGCTAATTTCGTCCCTCAATTCAGTCATAGATTTGACATGGATTGAAAGCAAGCCTGCGGTAAAATTTCATTGTACGTACGTACGTAACATCACGCCTGTAATCCCCTAAGGGGTAGGCAGAGGAGCGTAGTACATTGTAACATTGGTTAATTGTTTACGGTATATTAAGTACCGTGTCCACAATTCATTTTAGTGATGACCTGTGCTTGGTAGCTCGAGAAGTCAACAGGAACGGGGACGATGCATACAACGCTTAATATTTGAACGCTTATTTATCCTCTTTCAAGCAAATACTATTCATGTACGTACGTACATACGTACATAGTACAATACGTATGTATATATTTATATATTTATGTGTAGTATAATTGTGCATGTTTATATAAGTCAATAGTAAATAAAATAATTTATTGTGGCGCCTACCACAACCTTTCACCATCCGCCAAGGGTTGACTGGCAGAGAATGCCATTTGGCATTAAGTCCGCCCTTTGTAATGTTCTA
>DWDX01002952.1:0-14047 GCA_018245675.1 Agara michaeli | reverse complement strand
CTGTTTACACTACTGTACTATGTTATATATGTTTTAAATAATGCGGTGTGACGTTGAAGTATTGTTCGAGTATTATTGATGTTGTTCATCATCGATGGAATATAAATGTCGTCGGATATAACTGTAGGCTTAGGTGCCCCGGGTTATAAGGTTTTGGGCATGTTCGAGTAAAATTTCCCCAAAATGGATATGACAATATTTCTGCGTCCACGAATCAATAGTTCAACAACCCTAGTATATTATAATAGTGAATGTAAGGTAACAGTGTGTCCGTCCGTGCTAAACAGCACCCAGTAATGGTATGTATGCACTGACCCGTTGGCGACGTGCCCCAGGGCGCGGGGCCGCGGGCGAGTTTGAGGCCGACATCGGTGTTTTGGACAATACGATCATCTAATGTTTTATGAAATCTTTTCATGATGCTTTTTGACGACTTTCCTACATTCGTTCATTTATATCTCGCCAGTAAGAACTTGCAAATATTGCATTTGTCTGTAAATCTATAATCCTCTAAATATTACTTGATGTTATGTTGTGTACTGTATGTGTGCTGATTTTATTGTAGAAAACCAAATGTGTTTGTCAAGATTTTATCGTAATTAAATACATCTAGAATTCATTTATTATTTAGTATATGGTACTTTGCATTTATAAGGATTTCCCTTAAATTTGCACAATCTATAATAATTTCCTTTGCATACAGAATTCAACTAGTATCTGAGGTATTCGGTCAAGATAGGTGACTCCTTATTGGTCTCCATCAGCACCTGATATAATAATAGAGATAATAAGCAGGTTAGGGATATAGATTAGTTACTTTTCATATATCAGTCCGTCCGACTCGGTCCAAACTCGGCCGCCGCCGCCCGCAGCGGGCCCGTACGTTCGCGTCGCCGTCCCGAGGTAAGCGCGCACGCTACGCATGCCATGTCACGCACCTGTCCGGTACCGTTTCTGTGTTGTCGGTGTACGCACATGTTTTGTGTTTCGTATTTAACTGTATCCGTTGTGAACTGTCAACGTTTTCGTGGAAACCATTGTGATTTGATTCGATTTTTTTTCTACCTTATTTTTGTAGTTTTTAACGGGCGAATTGAATGCGTGATGGCATTCTCCACCAGTCAACCCATGATTTTTGTCACGTGTCTCAAAATGCCTTAGTCTTTCTTTAAGTATGAAAGTCAGTAAGTGAGTAACAATTGAATTGGAAAGGCTTAAAATTTAGGATTCTATTTTTGTATACCGTATCAAAAAAATATGCTTGTCAAAATATGAAGAAAAAACTGATTCTAGACACAAGCGTCACCTACCGGATCTAACTACAACTAAGAACCATGCAGGTGAGTCTATAAATATACGAAACAAATTTAGGCAAAATCGTTCAAGACGTTTAAGAAAAATCATAAATAAAGTGTTAAAGAAGGTAACATTTTTTGTATTAAAAATTAATGGTATACTTTTTATATATGGACACACATGGTATTTATTCAAAGTGCTATTATTTGCCTCAAGTGATGAGCTACATAATCAGTTATACGAGCCTGCAATCTTATACAAAAGCCCTTGCGAATGTTCTTTAGGACTTTTGCAAAAAGACTATTTAAGCTCAAAATCAAGTGGTTTCTACGAACATTAGACGCTCAATCATGTATGTAAACGTATTTTGTTAATAAAATATTAGATTGTTCTAAATAAGTTTTGTTTGTGTATTATCATTTTATAAAACATATTTTCATACGGTATTTGAACTGTAGACACGCTGGGATGCGGTCGCATAATCTATCGAAATGGTTAAGTGATGTTGTTGAAAAAGTATATAAGCTTTTTCTTAATTAATCAGATGGGATTGAGGATAGGTTAGATTGTGTTACAGAAGTCTCGTAGCAAACTGTTTCGTTTGATATGCGACCGTTGGCGTGTTGTTCTTCGTTGTATCCTACATTTTATACTTCTAGAGAACTGATGGGTAACCACCGATACGAATAAGCGACAATTGAACACAAGGCACAAATGTACTTAGTAAAATTCGTATACCAAAATGTTCCCAAAATATTCAGTGTGTTTTGGCCGGATTTTATTTGCCGCTTTATAATATTTTTGGTTACGGCCATCACTTCTTTAATCTAATTCACATTAAAAATGGTAAGAATATTAGGTAGTTATTTAATAAATCGATTCTATTTTTGTAAGTAGGTATCGATGCATGACCGTTGACGCTTCTTCTAACACCAGAGAAAATTGACTGATTTTTGTAAGATAATTTTAAAAATGTAAGCAATAAAGAATTATGATTTATTGTTATTGTGGTCGGTCAATATTCTCGAAATTTCGATTTAGAACTAACAAATTTAACTGGCATTATTAATGTACGCTTTTTAGGTTTTCATTCAATCGACACTTTAGTTATTAATTGAGAATTTTAATTTAGTTTATCGTTCTGTGTGAAGAACCTCCGTTAAGTAGATTTTTCCAAATTTTATTTTTGTTTTAATTTTCCTCCCTCACCCTCGGGGAGTATGAGTTAGTATAAATATTTATGTTGTAAAACAACTTTAAGGAGACACGCTGCACTAAAACGGAGACTTGGGATCGGGGATCAAATGGAATGGAACAATTATTCTAAAGCTATTAGAAATAAAGTTAAAAAGAAATAAACGATTCTACACACGATTACAAAATAATTGTCGTTAAGGGTTCTTCACACACGGCCGACGTTAGTCTCGCACAAGCATCTTGAGGTATGCACACAATTCGTTCTCTAACTTTTAATATAAATTGAAAAAAAAAAAACATTTTTCCATATGTAACCACAACATTATGTATAATATCTGCAAAAATATAAATTTATTTTCAAAATTTCTTAACTATTCCGTGTATTATATGCTTATGTAATATATTTAAGTATTTATCTACGTGTGGGCATGTGGAGTGATTTATGTTTGTTTGTGTGTGTGTGTGTGTGTGTGTGTGTCCCTTTTGGTGATCTAATTGTGGTTCACAATTAAAAATATTGATTTCCCTTTTTAATTCCTCTTTTCTCAAAAATGTTTTTGTTTTAGATTTAGATTTTATTGTTTTAGAATTTTGATGACTCGTTAGCTGCAGTAAGCTTTTAAGTTTTTCCAGATATTAACGAATGCTGGACATAGTTTATACTCATACATTTAAAAATGATTCAGAAAGATTTTCAAGTAACGAGCGCAAAGCTCTATCTCTGTTCCCCATAATCGAATGTTTCAAATTCTTTTATACGAAGTAATATATTCCATAAAATCAAAAAATATATTTTCCAAACGGGTCACCTTTACATATTGTGAACCACCGGTATTGATGTAGTTAGTTTGTTTTGTCGCAATGTGTGCGTGTGTTTTGGTAACTAATATTTAATTATTCCATCATGTTTGTTAATGTTGACCTAAACAGATTCTTCCTCCGTCCTCTCTCTCACTCTATCTCTTTCTGTGTTCCTCTGTCACTCAATATATATACTCGGTTCTAAAGATAATGTATGTAAATCTGTATTATTACTACGTCTATTACACACACAATATACAATACATTAAAAAAACTATACAATTTTTCAACACGTTATTGTATTAATTTAATATTTATCCGTGTTTTTTATTTATCTTATATTTAAGAAGATTCTAAAATCAATTTCCGCTTACTAAAGTGTGTACTCACTATATTTCACAGTAACGAACGCACCATTTTTGATGTCGTGATTCTCTAATGGACGATCTGATGACGATTCGTTGTTTAATCTCGTGATTTTCCATGAATGACATTTAACGTCGTTAACGAGCGAGCTTTTCGTGTCGCTTGTGACTTTCTTTTGTGTGCAAACTTTCGATGTGAAGCATGCGTTACTCTCATTGGTTGTTTTAATATACTTCTTTATTGTTAAATATAATGATCCGTAACTTGCTCTGACTGATATGATAAGAGCGTTTCATAGTCTAACGAAGCACAGAGCTCGTTATAATTTCTGCCTGTGTTCTGTTTGAGATCGGATATAGATAACGGTGGGCTTCGAGTGCGTGCATTAGATACTTTTGTAATATAGAAAAGTACCTAAACGTACGCGTTAAGGAACAGCGTACAGCGGTGCGATTTTCCTTCTTTTACATTTTACTTATACATTTTATATACTTCTTGTTCGACAACCAATGGGTGTAATTTTTGGTGACTACAAAATAACATGCAAACTTTACTCGTCAATAACTTAATTTATACACGTACGTGTATAGATTACTTAGCGTCAGACGCCGTGCCGTGGGGCTCTTAAAGAGACACGGAAAAACAGCTCTCTGACCGAGCCGGCGTTGGCTACTTCTAAGTCATTTAATAAGTAGGTGACGGGACGATGTAATTCAATATTAAATATCTGTGCTAATGTACGAATCTATTATCTACGCTACGCAATAGCTTCTTTAGAAGTAGTTAGTCAGTCCAGATACAATCCAGTGGTTATTCTGATTGATTTTGGAACTTTGCAAAAACGATGACATGTTATTTTGTAGTGATTACATTTTTTTTTTTTTTAATAAACGCTAAAAATGCTTACGTTTATAGAGTTTAATGACATTTTTAGCTGCAACACGCGACAATTGTCGGCACTGTTCCCAAATGTGCGTTTGATATTTTTTAAATAAGTAAATTATTTATGATAATAGTAACATGAAATTCAGTGTCGACAACGAGTTCGTTTTGCCGCCAAAAATTATGACATAGCCGATCACGCGCCCTACAATAGAAGGAATGACAATAAAAATGTATTATTAGATCAATGTATAATTAAATACGTCCAATTTTACATTGTTTTAAATTTCAATACTCTAATCTAAATCGATGCTCGGAGTCAAGACAAAGAACTACGACCGTTTAATAAGCATAGAGAATACCGATGAGGTCGCTCCTTCTCATACCGCGGGCGCGTGGTCGGTGCGCATCGGTGCGCGCGACTAGTGTAGTGCGGTGTGCAGCTGGAGCGCGAGGCGGCGCACAAGCTGCGCTCCGTGGACAAGGCGGCGCGCCTGCTCGGCGCCGACAGTGCGCGCCGGCACCCGTCCGCGCGCCGCACGCAACTCGTACGTACCGCCCCCGCGTCCGCCAGACGTTCCTTTACCGTCGCACGTCACACCCGCCGACGGACGCGTTCGCCACGGTTGTATCGATTTCATTTATTATTATCGTTCAATATTATTTTATTCGTTACCTAACGATTGAAATAAGTAAACTTCAGTGCGAAAAATGATTTACACGTTCATTTAATTATAGGTTATGTTAAGTTCGATTGACTGTTACTAACGTACCATGTAGTTATCGCGTTAGTGGCGGTCGGTGCTGGCACGTGGTGTGTTTTGACGCCGGTGTGGTGTTATATTGTGTGTGTGTATGCGTGTGCGTGCATCGGCACGTAGATGCGCGCGTGCAGGAGCATATGAGAAGTAAACAGTGTTTTAGACTTTTGCGGAGTACTCCGTGTAGCCTTGTACCGCGAATCTTTCGCTGACAGATGCATCATCTGGCATACAATTTACAACATAACTAACGTATTCAGGTGTTCGTTAAATACCGATAATGGAACGTTACATTGAAATAATAAATTACACGTAATTGAGTAGTTTCCAAGGAATAGTGTGTGACA
Organism: Agara michaeli; assembly: GCA_018245675.1. Classification (NCBI taxonomy): domain Eukaryota; kingdom Metazoa; phylum Arthropoda; class Insecta; order Lepidoptera; family Hesperiidae; genus Agara; species Agara michaeli. The sequence continues at coordinate 8,397 of DWDX01002952.1, read as the reverse complement.
TGAAAAATGTATATTTTCTCTAATTCTATGCAGCCGAGGCGCGGTACGAGCGGAGGTCAGTGGTACATTCCCCTAATGTTTCAATAATGATTTTTTAGCAAAGTATTTGCATTTAATATACATTTAGTACTACCCCGCTTTTGCAATTTATTTAGAAAAAATGTATTACGATTTTATGTTTTAAAAGTTATTTTTATTTAAAGGAATTAAATAAGCCCCGTAGACTTTTTTATACCGCTGTATATTTACCTTCTTAGTTTTGGTGCTTTAAACTCCTCCACTGCCTTATTATTAGTTACTTTATGACCGCACATTTCATTCGCTTTGGTACTTGCGTTGTTATACATTATTCTTGTTTTGATAAAGTCCATCTTGTTGAGGAGGCGTAACTTCACATACATTTTGTGATTGTTAAATTACATTTGAACGTTTATAAGAACTATTTTCGTGAACTACAGTTAACTCATCGAACTATTTCAACAGCATTTCAATATGTCAGAAAAAAAATTGTTTTACTTTTCTATTTCTTTGTTTTAATTTTCCTATAGTATTTTACAGTCGCTTTTACTGCAATGCGTATTTTCAGATGGAATAAGATTTTTCGTTCTATCTTACTTTCTCTGTTAAAGCTCATGAAACCGCACTCACTCGTCCTCGCGCACGACAGGTGGAGCTGTGCGTGGAGACGCTGGGGGAGGTGGTGACGCTGCTGGCCCGCGACGACGTCGGGCCCGTGGAGGGGGACCGGGCCGAGGTGGCGCGCTGCCTGCTGCCCACCGTGCTGCGCACCGCGTCCGCGATGCTGCGCGAGCGGCTCAAGGACGAGGCGCCCTCGGTGCCCTCCGATCAACTGCTGGTTAGTGCGACACGTCGCGCGGCCGCTCCCATACGAACGTTGAGAGATATGTTGTCGATATAAGGGAGTTTGAACACTGGTGGAGGTATTGAGATCTTCCGATTTTCTATTTTGGAGATGGATACGCCTGGCGTGCTTGGGAACGCGTAACGCCCCCGCCCTTTTACACGTGTGCGTTACGCGCACGTTCGTGGTGTTCTAAGCAGCGCTGTAACCGTTCAATAGGGTGAGGTCCGTTACTTAGCTCGCATTGAAGAGCCTAATTTCGACGTTGGTCAACGTTTAAATACATGACAGCGAGGAATTCTATATACGAGCCGGAAGAGATGGTCTCATATTAAGCCCATTTTATACTAGTTATATTCCATTGCAATTTATATTTGTTACTCCCGTTGATGTGCGAGTGTTTGTGTTGCAGCGACGCGTGGTGTGCGTGCTGCTCGAGATGGTGCGGCAGATGTCGGTGGAGCAGTACGCGTGCGCGGCGGGCGCGGCGGGCGGGCCGGGCGCGTGCGGCGTAGACGCGCTGGCGCCGCACGCGCTGGACTTCGTGGGCGCGCTGCTGCAGCGGCCCGTGTTCCGACCGCACTGGGCCGACATGCTGCACCTGCAACACTACGTCATGCTGCACGCGCTCAGGTACCGCGCACCGCCGCACGCAACACGACTCTCTCTCACTCGCTCTCGCTCGCTAGCATTTGCCCGCGACTTCGTCCCGCGCATATATTATTATACAAATGTTATTATATATATAAACCTTCCTCTTCAATCACTCAATCTATTAAAAAACACCGCATCAAAATCCGTTGCGTGGCTTAAAGATTTGAGCGACTTTATTTTATAGTGATTTACAGTTACACACTCAGCTTATTCTAAGTATATCACGTATATCTGTAATCTTGTAAGTGTATAAATATTATAATTCGTAATATATAGTAGATATACTTACTTTTCTTATACTTATTCATATTGTTTTTTTATAATGCGTCAGTAATTTTACCTCCTTTTTCCTTTTTTACAGTATAAATGTCTATTTTGTTGTAATGTTTGTAACTTCGGTACGATATGGTAGCGATTTTTTATTCATAGCGCCGCTTCAAACTTACCGATCAATTTGCCATCATATGTAAATATTGATATTCTCTAGATGGAGTGTTTATTCAATGTGGTCTCTATACATCATTTAGCCATATCAAATGAACCAAATATCCTTACTTGGGTAATTTACATGATAATTGTATGTGAATTTATTGTCTATTATACATAAAACCTATTTTTTTTTCTTTTTATGATTTCTAGTTGCATGGCCAGCAATGGACATGCGTGGGTTATCGTATCTTAATATTTTTGTCGCAGATAATAAAGCGTCATTGCCAATCTTTTGTGTGGCACAAACATTAAATGGTTTTCCAGGCCCTTTTAGGTTAGGTTAAGAGAGTTTAGTTGTAGATACTAATTCAATAAAGCACTTTTTCTCACCTAAGCAGCAGTGTTTATTTTTACCGACGAAATAAAGAGGTGCTTAATTCGACGCGTATTATACATATCTTTTTTATGTCTGATCACGCATAACTTTTTACAGAGTAGTCTTGATTTTGATAATAATTTTTTTTTTGAATAGGATATATTTCTAAGTTGGTCCAATAACAATAAAAAAAATATTTTGATCTGTTAAGTTAAAGGGTAAATAGCTGGACAAATAAAAAGAGTACTATCTAGATGCTCATTGTTATCATCTCAGGCTTTGTCGTTGTTATTTCTAGTTAGTATTGCCAATGTCCAGGCTCTGCCTACTTTGGGAACAGATATTAGTGCTAGAGAGGCTTTTTACTATTATTACTTCATATTGAGTGAATAACCTTTTTCTATCGGTATTTGTCGTAACTTTGTCTTTTGGATTGCTGGAAGTAAACATGATATTTTTATGGTTGATCAAAATTTCGAATTCAAAAATTTGAATTTCGGAATTGACAATAAATATTTTTCCTCACTCATTTCGTTTCTTAAATAGATATATATTTATATTACATTCCTGTATATTCTTACGTGCGTGTAAAAATATAAATAGAACGTTATCAATTACGATTTAAATTTTATTGTATTTTTAAATATCTCCAAATTTATTAACTACTATTACTACTTATTGACTAGTAAAAAGTACATTATTACGGTAGATCATCGGTTAATATAATTGATGTTAACAGAGGTGGCGTTAGTTACTTCATTTTCTCTTTGTAATATAGCACAATAAACCATTTGGTCAATAAGAACAGTCGATGATATTAAAACATTAAATGAAAGAAAAATACCAAGTCATGGAAAATGATCTTTTATTAACATTCAATAAAAATGTGATCCGATTAGTTCAGCTCATCGGGTTTGACGACGACAGGCAGAGACGGGAGAGCCGGAGTTCCGATGACTGCGGGTGGGATCTCTACAACTTCTACGGGCGTAGGTGCAACGTCTACAACTTCCACAGGCGTAGGTGCAATATCTTCAACATCAACAGGTACTGGAAGGGGGAGAGGCACGAAGATGGATTCCTCCTGATCTAGAGAATTGTCAACTACTTCCACAGGAGTGGGTATGATACCGATGGTCTCTGGAAGGATAACAGGGGTCTGTACGACTTCAGGAGTTCCTACAAGTTGACCATCCTTGTTGATGTTAACGATAATCTGAACAAGAGGAGAACCAGAAGCTGCAGCTTCAACATGTGCAGGTTCTTCAACTAATGCTGGTTCAACATGGGGAGGCTGATAGTAGTGGTCGTCGACAAAAGCGGGTTCAAAATGGATAGGTTCTTCAACTAATGCTGGTTCAACATGGGGAGGCTGATAGTAGTGGTCGTCGACAAAGGCGGGTTCAAAATGGATAGGTTCTTCAACTAATGCTGGTTCAACATGTGGGGGCTGATAGTAGTCGCTGTCGACAAGGGCGGGTCCAACGTCGATGGGGTGGTATTGATCAGAGTCCACTAGTGCTGGTCCAACATAGACGGGTTCTTCAATTAATGCTGGTTCGACATGAGGAGGCTGGTACTCGATGGGGGCGGGATAGGCTATGCCCGCATCCACCTGACGGTAGGTGGGACCAGCGACGGCCACGGCCACGAGAGCAGCAGTAACAAGCAGGAACTTCATGCTTTGTCTGTTACAATAAAAAATAATTTAATCAAATTCAAATTGTTCTATTCATCATAAGGTACATACATACACTTAATGAAGGTCACGTAAGGTACATACATACACTTAATGAAGGTCACACTCAGAATATCACATTTTAGTACTTAGACAACACTAGGAATAATTATTATAAATTAATAAATATCCATCGTTTCAAACATACCTCTGTTATGTCCAAATAACGAACAAACTATGTCTCCGCTGTGCAAAAATTTCCTTATAAAGGAATTTTATCAGAACGCGATAATTGTAATTATTAAGTCTTGATCGTATTTTATTAACTTTAATCGCTTTGAATGCTGATAATTGATCCAGAATGATCCCATTCTAATTTATAGAGGGTATAATATAGTTGGTAAACGAAACAGAAAATATAAAATATATAGAATAATAATGTTGGTTTGTTAACATATTTGATTACACGCCCTTAATGTACTAAGCATATATATTGCCTCGATTTCAATAGATATCCAAAAGGAGTGCCATTTTGAAGAGAAATTTTTCGGGGTTTCACATTTTAGTATTTGAAATGTCCAAAAACCAAGGTGGCCATGCTCTATTAAACTGATTTTTTTAAAATTTGCTTAAAAGCTCAGTATCGCCTGGTGTAACGAAGGTGAATGGGAGTAGTGCGATAACCATGAGGTGGCTTGTCTGTACGTTTGCCTTTATAAAAAGAAAGAAGGTAAAAAATCCATTCGTATTAACTGTGACTTACAATTTTTTAATCAATTGTGTTAGCGTGTTAGCGTATGTGTTATGTATGTATTTTTTTATACTTTACTTAATTTATTTTTAGATTCCTTTTGCATAAGCACACAGTGGAGCCGAAGAGTTTTTTACATTAAAAAAAGATAGACGAAACGCGTCAGGTTGGCAAGGACAGAGATTTTTGGCACTCAGTGCTTTCTGCCTGCTCCGTTAGGGACCTGGCATGACGGTATGTATGTAAAAAAAATGAAAATAAAAAAAAATATGTTGAAGTGTTTTTTCAAAATATAACGAACAGATAATTCATAATTATAAATGAAATGAAATTCGAATATCTTTTTAATTTTGACTTACCTACTTATTTGTTTTTGTTTTTAATATAAAAGGTTTATACTATTACGGTATATAACTATTAGCAAATATTACTTAGTAACATTAACGGCTTCGGTTTTATTGTAATTTTTGCAATTTTGTAATAAAATAACAACTTGTATTAAGTATACAAATAACATTATCCGCATGTTCATAAATCAAGAAATAGAAGTAATCCACCGTCGTATTTTAGTAAAGTTATAATATTCAAGAGATAAGTAAAACGTGTAATCGGAAAACCTATATTAGATTAGTCTACGTTTATTTGAAAGGAGTTTCGAAATGGAAATTTTCTCCTTTTCTAATGATCCCTCGATAGTAAATATTGATGGTGAAACTTATTGTTTGCGTATGACTTTTCGTGCTTGTATATTGTTTACTGTAGATATTATTGTAAATATTATGTTCAACATACGTAACTTCACGCCTGTAATCCCCTAAGGGGTAGGCAGAGGAGTGTTGTACACCCCCACATTTCACCAGTTACGCTTAAGTCCCACAAGGGCATAGGTGGTGAGCCTATTGCCATGCACCGGGCATATATCCAGACTCTGAGTCACTACTAGAAATTCTAAATTAGAGAAATCCAACAGTACCCAATCCGGGATTTGAACCCAGGACCTCCCGATCGGCAGTCGCACTAGCAACCGCTCGACCAACGAGGCAGTCAAATATACTAAATACATACAAATACATATACATTATGTTCAATTATACTAAAAAAATATAATTTCATAGTGATTATATTAATATACACTCCTAACACGATTTAAGCAAATTTAGGCTACAGCAGTCTTTACGACTACGACTGCTTAGAGACGCCTCGATTATAAAAAAAATATCAACTAAACAAAACTACAATGATAAGTGGAGAAATGGGAAAAAAACCCAAATCAACTTTAAATACAGCTACAAATTTGCTAAATAAACTTAAATTTATAAAGGCACGGATGGTAAGTCGGGCTGACTTATAATTTAAAAAAAATTATACTATTGAACTGTTTGAAATTGTACATAGCTATGTATTATAAGAGGAAGAGTTAGAATAGGTGTAGGTTAGAGGACCGAAAGCCGTGGTCGTAGAATAGATAAGGATTTTTAAAGTTTATCAAGCTGGAATATTGATACTTATAAAGTATTTTTCTATAGCAAGAAGTCGATTTGAATATGAAATGTATAAAGACATCAAATAGCAATAATCCAGTTTTAAAAAAGACTTTATAATCTAAGATATACATATTTGATAAGGGTCAAAAGCCCATTGCAATGCAAATGATGAAATAAAAATATCAGAAACCCTATTGGGCTAAAACTAAACAACTCAAATGAGAATAACTATCAATAAGTGGTAATGAAGTCAAGCAAGCGAGGTGCGTAGTGTGATTTTCTAAATTCAATTAACACAGCGTCACTTGCGTTATTAAGACGAATTTGACGTTGTAAACAACAACAACAACAACAACAACAGTTTGAAGGTAGTTGCAAGTAGCGCCAGCTAGACGTAAGGCTGAAAATTTGTCGTCCATATTGGGAATAGATGTTAGACTTATAACATGTCCCCTATATCGAGTGGTTTGTCATTGTGGATCCGATTTCCACCCAGGATAAATATTTGTGCCACGAGCTTAGGAATTTTTTGTATCGGTGTATAAAGTTATCTATATAAGTATAGATTGGGAGATTTATTATATGGTTTATCAGCTGTCCGATTACCATAGCGGTCTTGGGTCTACGTCATGATCTTTATGTGTGTGAGTGTATTTATAACGTCTTATAAGAACAAAACAGTTGGAATTTGAATTTGTCTATTTAAGTTATAGGCTAACCAACTTGGTCCTACAACCTCATCACCAATGTCATCTGAAGATTAATCTACTCTTATAGATTTTGTCTGATAAGCCATGTCTTAAGAACCTGGAAGCTGTGGTTCCAGACAATGGTAACTGTGGATGTACCTAAGAGTTCTCCACAACGTTTTGTTTTGAGGTCTGCTAAGCAACTGCAAGCTAACCTGTTGGTAAATGGCTTCAAATCTTCTCGATGTTCAGCTGATGATGTATTTTTTTTTACTTTCTCAGGCGATTTATATAGAATCACTTTGTCAGTATTCTCCCCGTCAACTTCCATCACGAAGATGTAAAAAATTTAACATGAATAATATAGTTAATTGTTAATTTTATCCTTTTCGGGCATTATCAAAAAACTATAAGATGTCGAAATCGTAATATTACTTAAAAATAACTGCATGCAGATAGGTAATTTTTTAGTAGACATAAAATAAGTATTTGATATAAAATTTTCTCAACAGTTTATTGGTACTCAATGTTCATTTTCAATATAATAAAATACAATAAATCAATAGATAATTTGTAATTCAAAGGTACATATCGGTTCGTAATTTAGAATTCCTGTTAAGGGTAGTTAAGTTAGTTGATTTATTGGTATTCAGGGAAGAAACTCATTAAGCACGGGCGCCAAGGTCTAGCAATGCAGGAAGGGGAACAGGTGAATGGATGACCTCAGGGGTGTTTTCGAGCTGACCACCCTTGATGTTAACAACGATCTTAATCACAGGAGACGATGAGCTTGCGATTCCAACTTCGGCAGGTTCTTCAACGAATGCTGGTTCAACATGGGGAGGTTGATAGTAGTGGTCGTCGACAAGGGCGGGCTCAAAATGGATAGGTTCTTCAACTAGTGCTGGTTCAACATGGGGAGGCTGATAGCCGTCGCCGTCGACAAATGCTGGTCCAATTTGGATGGGGTGGTATTGGTCAACGAGTGCTGGTCCAACTTGGATGGGGTGGTATTGGTCAACAAATGCTGGTCCTACTTGAATAGGGTGGTATTGGTCAACAAATGCTGGTCCAACTTGGATGGGGTGGTATTGGTCAACGAATGCTGGTCCAACTTGGATGGGATGGTATTGGTCAACGAATGCTGGTCCAATTTGGATGGGGTGATATTGGTCAACAAATGCTGGTCCAACATGTACAGGTTCTTCGACTAATGCTGGTTCAACATGGGGAGGCTGATATAAGCCAGTGTCGACAGGGTATCCAACTTGAACAGTTTCATATTGGTCAACAAATGCTGGTCCGACATGTATAGGTTCTTCGACTAATGCTGGTTCGACATGGGGAGGCTGATATAAGCCAGTGTCGACAGGGAGGTGTCCAACTTGAACGGGTTCATATTGGTCAACAAATGCTGGTCCAACATGTACAGGTTCTTCGACTAATGCTGGTTCAACATGGGGAGGCTGATATA
>DWDX01002951.1:0-14047 GCA_018245675.1 Agara michaeli | reverse complement strand
TGCATGCATTATGCAAATAATTTTCCGTTTTATGAAGTTAATAAAAACATGTGATCCGAAAACATAGATACTGTTTTCGAGCTGTACCAACTTTGTGTAATATGAGTAATAAATCTGATCTACTAAAGAATTAAGTATAACAAGTATATATACTGTTAATGCCATCTATGAAAGATCTATTATTAATATTTTCAATTTTTTATTAATATAGTTTTTATTTACTTTTCAAAGCGAATTTTTACCTCAGACCTGCTTCATTTATATGAAATTTAGTTTTATGTTATTTGCATTATATCAGTATAGTTTAATACAACGTAATCGGTATTTACCACGTTAAATGAATAATCTATTGTTATAACATTATTCTTTCAAATAAAAGTATTCATTGTAAGTATTAAATATGATACGAGTAGTCAGCAAAACCGTAACTGTGATAATTATGGAACTTAAGCTAGTGCCATTAGATTTACGGTGCCACTAACAGAACCTGACCCTACTGCCGAAATACATGGTTTTAGGATTACAGACCTTACGCACAGTCCTAAGCTCCACATTTACATAGATATTTGAATGACCCAGATATAATTTATGGCGACCTTAATATTAGCGATTTATAAATGACCGTCGCAATGAGACGCTATTCGTACCTTTGTTCAGTTTCATTATATTTCTATTTTATGGATAATAATGATCTGAAGGGATAAACATATTTGTAAAGCATTAATATTTTTTAAAAGAACTTGAATTTAGTCGGAGTTGAGAGACATCTGCACATACGGTGCTTGACATATATTTTATTGCTTGGTGTTGCACCGCTCAGTTTAGCATTATACATCAAATTTTAACGAATATACCTACGCGGTTGCAGATTGCATGCGACTTGTATATTTAAGTGACATCGGGCGCGGTCTTTGCTTGCTTGAGTGACCGCTAGCGAAACATTTCCACAAGCTTTTCGATGAGTCGTAGCGCAGCTTAAGCAGACGCTTCCGTTTGTTATCATCAAGTAACAATAGTTAAACTTAAGCGCAAACCTTAAAGGCGATATCAAAACATCCAAGCAGCTAACACGCCAGATCGTACAAAAGCAGCGGGATGGCGTATGGCGGCTACAGGCGTGTGAGTATGCACAATTGCGGCAGAAATCCCAGTCAATTCCAAACAGTAATGGATTTATAATTTTCTTATTGAGGCTAAAGATCTCATTAGCGGGAGCTCATTCATTGTTTAATACCATGATTTTTATAAGGGGATAATTTGAATGAATACATTTCTTGTTACTTCCTTTGATTATTAAGACTTATTTATTATTTTGAAGTACTCAATGTCCATTTAATTTATAGACTTCGAGTGATGTAATTGCAGTTACCTGTAAGTTTTTGGAATTAGCTGGATATCAATTCGAGCGCAAGGAGTGTTCGTCTTGTTTAAAGGAAATCGTTAAAATGCTCAAATTAAGGAAAACGTGTCGTGTAGTGTTGTAAATAAATTTTAGTTCTGGATGTCATCACATCGCTTTTTAAAGCAGTTGTGAATGATATGTTAAAGGGATTCCAGGGCAGAGAGCTTAAGGGGTTTAGCAAAAACGGTACATTTAATTAATGTTCAGACATTTTCGTAATTCGTATAACAACTTTTTACTGGGTAAACTGTGCTCGGTAAAGCTTAGCAACTAAGATCATCCTTTTGTATATCACTACTGAGCAAATGGTATTTATACTTTTTTTAAATTGCTTTATGCCATTGAAAATTTTTTAGTCAATATTATATTGTATTCAATTCGTTTTGTAGGCGTATATTAAGTTAAAAAAACGTTTTCGTTTTCGTTAGGTAAAATATTTTTACGACTCATATTTTTCATGCACAGATTAGCTTAATTTGGACATTGTTACAGTGAATTGTTTAACTCCAGCTATTCATTAGTCAAAATCTCTCATGTATACTCGTAATGTTTGTTCTTTCACGATTTCCAGTATATTTATTTGTTTATGATACTTTTTAATTCGAGTACTTACCAACGAAATAACCTTGCGAATAATAGTCGGAAACTGGTTAATTGTCTTAATTACTTGATACCTCATATTAGAGGTAGATGTCATATAAATTATTCTATATTGACTTGTGTGTTAATATTAGCTTGTTCCCCTCCGTTTGCCGTATTCGCCATTATACGTTCACAATACTCGAAATGCAGAGGTTATTAATTGGAAACGCTCATGGGACTGGAGATATTTGCAATTCTAATGTGTCGTTCGTCATCACTATTTGATTGACCCTTACCTTCAGATCTCCTGAGAATACGATCGAGCCAATCAGAAATCTCTTGACTTCGGAATCAAAGCGGTTACGTCATATATTATGTATTTATGCCTATATATATAAAATAAATTCTTATATTTACGCCAGATATGTGGTATACATAAGAATTATTCTTAAGAGCTTAAAAGTCTATGTTTAGACCAAATCATCTAATGTAATAAGATACACGGCATATGAGGTCAAGTTCAACTCATCGATTACGTGCATGACTAATCACGGAATACTAGCTACTTCTGTCAATTAAGACTGAACGCCATTCGTATACATATTGTATAGTATATAAATACCGTGGAACACACTCGATCAGAGTGACAAAAGGAATTATTACTTTTACATTTGTTGTACATACATATCATAGCATCCTGATACAGGAATCCAAAGTAATAGAAATCATTAATAATAATAATAATCCTATTTCTTTGTTCTATACGAACTCATTTGTAGCTTATACATAAACATTGGTATGATATTGGTTGCATCAATTGAGAGTTCCAATATTTATTTCTCTTTTCCATACGCAATTTAACTACCTGACCGGACAGTCGGAGCCCATAAATTCTAAGGACGGAATTTTTCAATGTGGTTCGCACACGGTACTGCTTTTATTATTATTATCCAAAGCTATGCCTAAACAATGTTGAACATTTAATACATGAGGCCTTTTTTAGCGTTTGTTCGAAAACAAAGACGGGCGATATGAAATATCATAAAGTATACGCTCGTTACGTGCGTCAAACGTAACTTGAGAATAACTTTTAGCCGGTTCAACAAAGCTTATTATATTACAACTCACAAAGCATATCTGATGAATTTACTCAGTCTCAATTCACTCGCCTAAGAGAATTTTATGGAAAATACTAAGGTGTCTAGTTACTCTTTCGATGTTTCCTTTTAGTGTTCTGAATCGTAAAAACACATAGCTTTATATAGTTAGATCTAACATATAATTTTACATAGTAAAATAACTAAACTAACCCTGATTTCATTGACTAGTTCAATGTTTTCCTACACCGTTATAGCGAGTGATATATGTACATATAAGGTTTCTTTACTCCTATCTAATTCCCTTTATTTGGTTTCTCATGAAGAGAGAAAAAATTGGATGTTGAGCAATAATTAACTTACTCTGACTCAGATATCCAATGTAATTCCTTCAAATTTCATATTCCTTATTTCATTACTCCATATATACGAGGCTCTACATTAATAAACATTGAAACCCTGTAAATCTAAATTATAGCTTTTCCGGGCTTTATCCAGCGCAATTTCTGGGATGGTATAGAGAAGGGAAAAAATATGTAATCGGTCTAATTTTGTCCGAGTCAGCCGACCATAAAATATCGTTAGAGGGAATAATTTCAAATTAATACATAAATTATCGCCTTTCTCCAGCAATGGGCGGTAAAATACATGGTTCATAACAAAGTATGTTAATATAATACATAGATTGGTGTTTAACACTGTTATTCTGGGGACACTCGATTTGGCTGGGTCCCGAAGGATTTCAATAACAGGACAAACTAAGTGGGTGGAGAGAATTTCTCATTGAAAAGCAAGCTATGTTCTCGCCAAATATTTTGTACCTATACATATTTAATGACATAGTTGTAACTCACTCACTTTGGAAAGGGCAGAAATGAAAAACTATTTGATAGGTACATAATATGTCTATATTCAGAACCTTAATACTATAATTTGTCACTAACTAAATTTATAATAATTAAATTAGGGATCTACATGTACAAAAATTTTTATATACAAGGAATTTCCATGCAGTTACATTAAAACTAGTTGGTAGGTAAGTATCAGTATTGAATATATTAAGGCTTACAATCAACACCTACGTGTATACGTGGTTACGGTTATGTAATACTTTAGATAAACAGGAAAACATTCAAAAATTTCAAAACTCGGTTTAATATTTAAAAATCCAATCGATAAAAAGTTTCTATTTATTTTCGTTCTTTTAAATTTTTCCGACTTAAGGTTATTATTTATGCATTACAACGATAATCGAAATTGACGGTTACTTAAGTGGAGTATTTTAGTATATTTACGAAGATCGTGAATGATGTACGTAATACAAAATTTAGCTTCACGTTTGCTTACAGTTTTTTGAAGCTAAATTGTATAGAAATGTTTCCTCGTACATCGAGCAACGTAACGGATTAAATACAACACGGACATCGTCCACAGTTATCGAGGTGGCACAATATTGGCAGTACGCCACCTAGGATCGAACAATACCATTTTAATATGAAAAGAAATGTTACAACATTCACTATATTTACACACATTTAACGACTGGACATTTGGCACAATAACGCGTTTTGCGTTCACACACTGCCCACTGACGTCACTAGTCACTACGGGTTCTGAGCAATTGTAGGTATGCGGAGAGACACTTGTATCTACAGAAATACTTTAGCCTCACCCTATAATCTCGACTTATAATAACGGTGAGTACTTATTCTATTTATTTACATCTCACAATCAGTCACGGTTATTACACTTTTGGCAGACGATATTTTCTCTAAACTTCTTATAAGACTTAATTAAAATCGTTCAAGTACCATTTTTGACACATTGGCTTTTAAAACAGCCATAAAGAAGAATCGAAGGGGGCTAACCATAACGCCTTGTCGTAATAATTACTTTCTCTACAGAAATATCAAGTGCAAAATAAATAATTCGGTTGGCACTGAATGTCGCCCTAAGTAGGCCGGACTAAAATGTTTCTAGTCTTCTATGGAGCAATTTTATTTTAAATAAGAAATCTACAATCATTCCGTTTATAACAGAAATATAGATGAAACATACCTATTTCACAACCTGTTACCGATGTTAGGTGTTGGTATGATTTGAAATACTACTTGATGACAATGATTATCTATAGATAAATCTAGAGATCTAAACTTGAGATTTAAAATTTGATATTGTCAAGAGAGTTAAGTCGGAGATAATTTTCGAGAAAGTTCTAGAAGTTGCTGTCGTAGTCGGAGCGGCGGCGCGAGAAGTGCGACCTTGGGTACTCCCCCGTGTATCCGTACACTTGGGAACCGCCGCCGGTCTGCCCATACAATTGCGATCCTCCGCCGTAACTAATGAAACAGAAAGAAAATACTTCAGAAAAACACTTTGCTAAGAACAACGTTCCAGGCGGAAATTAAATTCTCAATTGGCAGTAGTTACATTCAATAATAATATACAATCAATAATAATTGGATGCTTATGTGGCATAGCAGGCCGCATAAGATAGCTACTTTTATTATCCTATAAAATTGGTATACTTCAGGTTCGACAAGAACAATAAGTCGTCTACAGCAACATAATTTTAACGAATAAGCCCCAGTTTCATTTTTTAATGACGCTTTCAGTAAAAAGTTACGATGAGTTAATGACATTGAATTTGGAAAAGATAATAAAGCATCATACCCGTAACCATTTCCTGTAGCTCCATATATCTGGGAGCCGCGCCCCGAGTCTGGCGTATAGTGCTGCATGTATTTCTGCAGTTGTGGCGTCCACTCTGACCGCCACGAATCACCAGGGTTAGGGTATGCCAGTTGCTCGATGAACGCCGTTGACATGCGCTATATATAAACAGTATACGATTTAGCATTTAAATGTTGTAAGTAGGCATACATATGTATACCTACATATGTATGTATGCATCAGATATGTATAAATTTCTGTAACTTTTTAATCGGTATGACAATATTTCGATTACATTTAATCTACGTTAAAAAATTCAATAGTGATAAAGGAGCTTGTACCCTTAATTTGCATAACTTGTCTAGTCTTTTGGACGTTCTTTAAGTTTTATAACTTTTCTCACTCAGGACCCTTGAAAAATTATTAAACTTTGTTTAAATTAACCTGCGGTGTTCTGTTAAACTTCTGCAGAATACAATTATGTAGTTATAGTCTTTTCAGGTTACTTATTAAAATTTACCAAATTTAAGATTCACTGAAATAGACTTAAAAAAATACCTTTCCAGAAGGTAGGTAAGGCAGATCTCGTTCTTTCATTTGGTGGATATCGTCAAAGCCGCCCATATGACTCTTGTCCAATTCACGAAGCATGTCTTCACTAAGGGGAATTGGCTGCTTCGTTTTGGTACTCTTCTGCCGATTGACCAGCTAAAATTTAAACCAATATGATATATCAAGAATATTTGTATAAGTAATTATTATATTGAATACTTGCTTCTATTTCGTACTTACTACAGTGACCCCGAAGATAACAACGAAAAGGAGTGAAGCGAGAGCTATGACTATAACCGCTATTCCCCATTGTGGAAGCAAAGATTCTTCATCTGGCTCCACTATTGTTGGTTCCTCGCGTTTCGGCAAAACTATAAAAAAATATTAAGAATTCTTTATGTACGTGTGGTTAAACATAAAAATGCAGTGAATTGTTTTAAAATGATATTCTTTTAATTAACTTGGTATTAATGTTCGTCAAATACAAAATAGGTCATGAATGTTAATCTCTGAAGCATTGATTTGGATAAAATAAATAACTTATCTATAAGTAGATACAGGTATTTACCGATAAATTCTGTATATGCCGGGTCCATAACAAACTTTCCAATTTCTAGTTTTCCAGCTGATTTATCAATGGTCTTGGTCATTTTTTCATTGCTTTTTCTCATTCTATCTTCATCGGGCTGATCACCTTGCATCATGTCAGGGTCAAATCGGCTGTCTACCTTCTGTTCTTCCAGAACTGATCCGGGTTTTGCTTCGTGAAGAGATTTATGAAATAGCTTCTTAAGTTGTAGAGTATCTACTCTCTCTTCTACTTCGTTTAGTTCGATGAAATAGTCGACTAGTACAGAGCCTTGACTAAATCCGTCTATGCGGATACCTTTGTACCATTTGCTGAGTAAATCAGACTTTGAGTAGACGGAATTAAGCTGAAATTTTACCAAAATAATTAGTTACAAATAATTTTAGCGTGGCTTTTTTTGTTCTGTTTACGCTTCTCACTAAAATTAAATTAATGAGATTTCTTATCTTAGGAAATCAACACGTGTATTAGTTGTATTAAATAGATTCGTTGTTGAACGATATTGTACAACGATCGATCGATCGAGATTTTGATTGATGTAGTATGTATTTATTATTACTAAAAATATTACCAAGTTTTTTAATACCTAAATGCAGTAACAACTTTAAATAAGAAATTATAATTAATTCCAGTAAAATATTACCTCTTCTTTAACCTCATTAGCCAATGTTTGCCATTCTTTCGTATGTTGATCGAGAAACTCTGGCACCCATTTGACTCCTGTAACAAATATACTCGTGTATTATTAAAATGTTTCAAGTATATACACTGAATTATACATATTTGGTTTGTGCAATGTAACGTTGTGTAATGTTTTATTAAAGAAGATTACTAAAAATAAGAAGAACAATTTATATTTACTCACCTGAAACAATTTTGATGGTAGCTGCAATGTCACACTCTTTTCTGCATATACCAGGAGTGGTCGGTGGAGGTGGCGCCGGCGTCGTAGTAGTCGTAGTCGTTACCCGTCGAGTAGTAGCTTCGGAGCTTAGGTCATACAGTGGAGTAGTAGATGTCGCGTTTCGTTGTAGTTCCAGAAGACGTTCAATAGAAAATGGTGTTGTAGATGGTGATGGCCATCCAGTAAATTCAGTTGAAGCCCTGAAAAAATTTAACAGTGAAAAGATTTATTGGATAATTAATCGAATATAGATTATTATCATTTTATTTACCTAGTTGGCCAACCCTTTTGAATTTTTGGAGTTACTGGTGCTGGCCCTATACTCGTCCTAGACGTTGTAGACTTTCTGGTAGTTTTGCCTCCTGGTCTAGATGGGAAAACAAGTTTTATCCCACCCGGTGCCTTAGTTGTAGGAATGTCTTCTACAGATTCTTTTGAGTTGTTTAATTTAAATCCTGGTGGAAGCAAGCTTGAAATATCAGCGATTTTAATAACTGGAACTTCTTTAATATCGGTAGTGTTAGGTTTAAATCCTAGAGGTAAAAGGGCTGATACGTCATCAGAAATAGGTTTTATAGGAATATTTAGAGCTTTTGATTTTTCAGTATTTGTTGCAACAGCAGAATTATTTAATTTAAAACCTTTCGGTAAAAATGCAGATATATCAAGTTTTTCTACTTTATCTAAAATATCTACTTTTGTTGTTTCTTTGTTATTGTGGATTTCAGTTTCACTTGCCTTGTAACCAGGCGGTAATAATTTACTAAGATCATCTTTTTGCATCTTTTTGGTAAGATCTTCTTGTGACTTATTTTTCGGTTTATATTCTTTGGGTAGTAAGGATTTATCGTCGAGTATTATAACTTTATTTTTGGAGTTTATGCCAGAGGATCGTGCTTGAGTACCATTAATTATAATATTCTTTACAGTAGTAGTTGTCGGGGCTACAGTAGTAGTTATTGTGGTAATTGTACTTGACGTTGTACTTGTCCGCTTATCTTTAAATGATAATCTTGGTTTGTAGCCGGGAGGAAGAAGACCGGATAAGTCATCCATTACGGTCACTAATGAAGGTTTCTTTTTAGGTTTCGGTGTCGTCGAAGTTGTTACTCGTGGAGTAAATTTTTTTATAAGAACTGGTAGCGGATCAGGTGAAGATCTCTCGGTAGCAGTAGAAAACAGAGTACTCTTTAAAGTGAATATATTTACGGAAGATGGTGTTGTGGTAGTACTGGCGGTTTGCTCTGTAGTCGACTCCGTTATAAGCTCAATATTTTTATTTTCGTTATCCAAGGTTCCAGACAAGACAGCACTAGATAGTTCCGATTGAATGCTATCTAACTTGTCATTAATATTTTCAGTAGAAGAAGAGCTGCTCTGACTAGTTACATCTTTCGGATTTTTTGTTACAGTATCTTCTGCATCATCTTCATCTTCCTTTTCGTCAGTTAGTACTTGTTTCTTTTCTTCTTGTTCTACCGTTGGAAAAGGTAAGAATCGCGCCCCTGAGACACTGCGACTTGTTTGTACTGACGCTACTACTATCCAATTTTCTGTAGTTACTGGCGATGTATCATTGCTCTCAGCACTAAACAAAGATGTACTCCATGCTGACGATTTCGGGGTACTGGGTGGGTAAGTGACATCAGGAATAGAAATGGTTCCATTAACAACGCTCTTAGTTGTCACTACGGAAACCACTTCTTGTCCTAATATTGAGGGTGTTTCTATTGAAGTCACATCTTCGTTAGAAAAGGTGAGTTTAAGGCTTGGAGCTGTAGTGTCATTGTTATTGTCAGGCTGATCAATCAAAGTTGTGTCAACAAAATGCTTAAAGTTATCATCCTTAACCATCGTTTTTTCGGGTTTCATGACTAATACATCAAATGCCGTCACATTTGTTCTACTTTCTTCTGTAGTTTTTTCGGGTTCTTCAGATGCATCATATTCATCATAAATATCAGTAACTTGCTCAGAAGAATGAGTTGGTGGTGTTTGTGTCGTATGTTTTAAATCGATATCATCCACTTCGTCATAATAATCAACGTATTCATTTTCATTTTCCACATCATCTTCAGTATCATCTTCGGGTAATTCGTGAGTTGTTGATGTTGTTTTTATTGTAGAAGTTTGTTTTTCACTTGAGGTTTCCACAGACAAGGATTCTTCTGGTGCTACTACATCGATTGACAGGTTATCGACATTCATAGAACTTGCATCAGGTTTACTATCATCTGATGTTGTATTGTTATTATTATTAGACTTTATAACTTGAACATCTATAGATTCTTGTGTGTTTTTCATTAATTCTCTAAATGAGCTCATATCACTTATCTCATCTTCGAGTAATGGCTCTATATCTAAGAGAGATTTATATTCTGTAGAAGAACTTTGATATAAGATAGGAGTACTTTTAGATAGTTTTATATTTCCACTGTCTGCATGTGTATTAACTGGTATATTTTGAACATTCTTCTTAGTATCTGAAGATTGTGAATTATAAATAGAATATTGTGAGTTACTTGGTTTATTGTTCAATTTGTGCTTGCTCGCAAACTTGGTAGGATTATATGTGGTGACTTTATGATGATCAAATAGGTCCTGATTATCATTATCATATTCATCTTCATGAGTTATATGGCCAGTTTGACCATTACTTTTTAAGCTATTACCATCGAAGGGTATATTTTTAAACCTACTATTTTGTAAATAATCAATATCAGGATTATTTAATGTTATCTGACCCAAAAACGTTTCTGGTTTTGATGGATCATTTTGATAAGCGACTGAATGTATTTGCGAAATATCAGGCCGTTTCGTCGAGGCTGGATGAACAAGTTGAAAATTAAATGGTAAAGCTGGCCGAAACCTTTGTCGTTGCGATGGTGTAAAATCTGGTTGATTAACATAATACTGTGTTCCAGATTGAGTCTTGTCTGTAGGCAACTGAAACGGTGCCGGATTTTGATTGTAATTCGGACTGGGAAACCTTACTCGTGCATCGTTGTATAGAGGCTGTTGTCCAGTTGGTGTTACTCTATAACTATCGCCGTGCTCGAAGAATGTCGATGGACGACTGTTCGGAAATAAAGGCGGCTGGACTTGAGCGAAACTTCTTTCTACAGGTGTGTAATAAAAGTCGTTTTCATCTGAAAAGAAAAAAAATGGCATCAGCATTACTTTATCTAGATAACAAAATTGTATGGGCAACTAACGTTTGTACACGCAATGATATTTATACTACATAGTGCAATTTGCACACCGAGTCTAGGCATATCGATGTGTAATCGTTCAGATATGTAATGTAAAGAATGCAGACATCTTTTGAATGCAAAATAGAAGCCGAGTTTTCTGGAGAATGTAATTTAAATAATTTAAATTTATACTTGTTTTAGCTACTGCACGAATTTCTGTAGATATGTTTGTACAGTCTGCATAAACATTGTTACATACATTTCAACGAAAGCTACAACAGTATAATGCCTCATACATGAAGTATTTAAGATTAAACTTACACTTTACATTTAAAAATTCGAATAATTTTTTTTTTTCGCAATTTAAATTATAATCAGCTTCTTTTGAGTTCAGTTATACAAATAATAGTATTGCAACGTTTGTTGCTAGTCGCTTTTCTTACAAACACGTAAGTTTACGTAGACGAGTTCAAAATACCATCCCTAATATTTCATGTAGTACTTAATCAAGAAAGTTATCAACATAAACTAACATTTTCGACCCTAGTTCTCACAATATGGCCTTGGTCGCATACATCGTTCGGAAAGATAATCTGAAGAAAATTACTTTCCTGCGGATCATATCCCTAATTAAGAACGACGTCGGTTCTCGTCAGGGTTTGGGTAGATATAGGGATGTCAAAACCAATATGCCTTGAACACAAGGAGTAAAATTTAGACTTTAATATATTAAATATCGTTGACTGACGATATGGAAGATGTAGGGTAGAGTTATGTTGCACGTGTCCATTCTAGGCAGCGATGGTTGCCGATGTAAAATCGGTTTAATTGTTTTCAGCGATTCAGCGATTCAGTTGAATTTGTAATTAGATGGATATAAATATTACTAACTGTTATGACCAATTCACAACATATAATCCAGCAACAGGTCGTACCGACATTGTTGTCTTAATAGAAAAAAACGGTCGAAATGTTTCCACGCGTTACTAAATTTATTAGCATATAATAATAATATTTGCATAAACATACATTTTGGATACACCAAATAATATCCGTTTGATGGCAGTATTCTCATAATTTATCAAAAGGTTTTGTGTTGCTGGTAGCCCTAAATGTAAGCATCACTGAACGTAATAGAAAATCGATATAATATCGAAACACTTAACTATGATCGAGGACCCTGATGAGCCATCTTCTTTACATAATAAGTGGCAATTTTCTTAATTTTACGTTTACTTACTACTGAAAGTTTAATTTACATTTAATGTATGTCGATTAATGGTATTTGAGTGCTTTCTGCCCACCCCGTAAGGGATCTGACATGCTCGTAAAAGATCATATTGCATTACATACTACTCCTTTCTTCTCTATTCTTATATCGCATTTTAAGTGAAAAGAGTGTACGTGCACGTATAGAGAATAATATCATCAGACAGTAATCTCGAGGACGAGGTGTGAGCATAATCCCTAACTGAATACAACTGTTGCAACTTTTATTTATATTTCGAAAGTACGATGTGGAAAAAGGCAGCATTTTCTATATCGTAGTACAAAGCGAGGCAAACAAATAGGTGTGTATCTACCCACGGTTAAACGATTTTCAGTGAGTGGGTCGCGCAAATAACCCTGGGCCCAGTAAAATTACGCTCGAGGGTTAAACATGGCATATTGTTACCGTTTTTATCAACGAGATACCACCCGGTTATTGCGTGTGGGTGTTAATGTAATAAAGCGATTTACATGTAATGAATATGAATGCCGTTGTCTCGTATTCTACGTGGAGGCTACAGTTTATTCCTCGGATGTGTTAACTCGGTTCTAATTAATTGATAAATAGTAATTACATCCTAAGACATCTGTGGGAGTTGTTGGTGTTTTCGTGCGTTGACAAATTATTAATTACAGAAGATACTTCTAGTTTGGTAGACGCAGTACAAATTTTGGTTAGTAGGTAATTTGTGTGTTATTATTTGATTATGGTTAATTGCATTACGAGACACACAGAGCTTGGCTTTATCGTTCGATATAGGTGTGATGTAGGTTGTTATATGAAATCATATACGTAGACATAAAAGAGCATGTATAAAACCATAGGAAAAATGCCCTTAGAAACAAAAAAGCTTGAAGCAAAATGTAGTTCTTGAAGTAGGACAGGATTACTGAAGAAACAAGCAAACGACAATTTTAACTATTTTATTTGACAAAACTCGATGTACAATATACGAAGCTGAATATGACAACAAAAGAGAATTTGTTTCTGCAATGACAAAGATCGTTGAGCTCAGTTCACACCACAATGCTTGCACTGTAGTTACCGAGAGCAGTTCTGTTCCAGTTTGTATTTCAATAACCTGATACTATGTAGTTTGTAATTTTCAGTTTCGTAAAAGATTTATACTCTGGTTTGCATTCATATAGTTTCTATTTCTCTTAATTTAACAAGAGATGTTTTTAACTTTTTGTATTGCTTTGTTATATTGTAGCGTATTTTTTATTTTATCGATGACAATTATTTAAACCGCAATATTAAATATAACAACATTTACAAAAAGGGCACGCAAGTTTAGTTGCAGCCTGATATTTTAACTACAAACTTCAACTTCGTTCATAGAATATTTCTTTTAGCCTTTTAAGACTACACTACAGCGATGTTCTGCTGCTACTCATAAAAGGACTTGGTTGGGTTGGGTTTATGGTTTAATAACAATTGATCCGCCAGAAACTTTTGAACTAATTCTAATCTAAAGATAGCAATCTATCTTAAGAACGTGACCGACCTAAAAAGAAAACGCCAATGGTTGCTGTAGGAAACGCGCACTGTTCGAATCGAATAAAAAGCGAGGAAAACTGAATGAAAACCGTAACGTATATTCCCAAGCGAAAATCTCCAATTGACTACATATTTTCATATTAAACATTTACATACACTGTACAAATATTAATTACAGAAGTGGCCAAGAGATGGCGTTACTAGTACCAAATCTATACTAATATTATAAAGCTGAAGAGTTTGTTTGTTTGTTTGTTTGTTTGTTTGTTTGTTTGTTTGTTTGT
>DWDX01002950.1:0-14048 GCA_018245675.1 Agara michaeli | reverse complement strand
GATAAACTTTGTCCTTCATACTAAGTAATTTGGCCGAATAGTTTAAAAGTTATCACGATATGATTGAATAAATATATATTTTTTTTACTATTATTTTTTTTTTATTTTTACTATTGAAATGATCTGTCAAGAAACTTAATATGCCAGACCGAATTCCAAGCGAGCGAAGCCGCGGGAAAAAGCTAGTGAATTACTATTAAAAGAAAATTACTACATATAATACCAGTCAGCATTTAAACAATGGTTAAAATATAGGCACCTACACCTCTATCGAATGCCAAATCATTACTGCTTAAATAAATATGCTGAAATTGCTACTGAGCTTTCATTTGAGTCGTTGGAAGTTGGAAGCATGGATTTATTGCTTTGTTACCTAGTTGATTAAATAAATAAAAAATACAGACGAATTGAGAGCCTCCTCCTTTTATGAAGTCGGTTAAAAAACACTTACACTGTGGATATTGATGTGGTGACGAACTCTGCTGAGGATAATGAGTTCCAACGAAGTCTCTTTGATAGTAGCCTTCTGGTCTTTCCTTCGCGTCTAGGAAAGCTTTAGCAAAAGGATTGTACTTAATCTTAAGGGATGTTACTTCTTCGTTCTGATAAGCTGTGACGGCTATAAACTGCGTCTCAGGAAATGGATATGTCATTATACGACGTAAATCCGTGCCGACTTTTACCAAATGGACTCGAGGCTCATATTTGTGTAGAGAATTCAGCATTATCTGTTATATAATACGAAAACACTTAAAAACCATTGCAGATAAATACATCTTGATGACATACAAACGTAAAGTTTAGGATTAAAAATAAAAAATACATGTAGATATTAAAATATTGCTGTTGCATAAAATGCTAATATTGTAAAATAAGGCAACGTTTAACATAAAGAGAATCAGTAAACATTGCGCTGAGACAATAATTATTACAAATGATAGTGCGTACGGGCACCTGCTAAATAGTTGGTAAAGCTACAGATTTCACACCGAGATGTCAACATATGGATCTGGATGTATCAGATGTTTGCTTTCATATTCATTCGCACCACATACAAGCGTGAGAAATAACTCCTACGAAGTAGCGGTAGCCACGAAACTGTAACACTGTAGCACCACTGGACTGCCTTTCTATTATCAAAAAATTAGTATTCTGTCAGTTCTGGGTACTGTTAATTATGCTCCGGCTCGATTCATCAGCAGCTAACACAAAGAAAGTTCAACGTTTGCTTAAGAGATGTATCTATGTATACCTAATCTACGTATTGAAGCAGCACGGACAATGTGAATAAAATTTTGTAAACATAACCACTGAAATGACATAACTTTTACAGTTTTTATCATACCGCACTTTTTAAATTACGCATTAATATTTTCTTAATATGCCATGACAACATTTTAATTGTAAATACTTAGGTATGTTTATGGAAATACTGAGAGTGAAAATTGTGTGCCACAATAATATTTACTTGTCCATTTCCATTCGTCTTATTCGTCAGTTTCACTTTCGCAAATGAAATAGGTTCTTTCATCCAGTGTGCTCCAAAGTTTGGACTTTCTGGATGAATATAAATAGCATTTGAGGGAGGAACTTCTGCCTTACCACCAGGTACCTGGAAATAAAACATAACGTGAATATGACTTCAAAATTATTTGGTAATTTCTATCAGGCGATGAAATAAGGTGCATTTAACGTACCCATTCACCATTAACGTATTTCCATCGGTGAGAATCGACTTGTACAAATTCAAGCAAAACGGTGTACATCGCCGTTGGATCCAGGCCACTAGCAGTGACCTTTACCACTGGGAACATTCTCCTACAACAACAAAACATTAAGTACTAGTAGAAGTAGTATTGCACAATTTTTACATTATAAAATTAATTCCTTAATACAGAATATTAAATAACAAAACGGTTACCTTTGCTCGTTTCTACATAAACAAATGATTGCGTTTACAACTATCAATAGAAATTAACAGTAAATAAAAGCGACTGTGTAGCGAAAATAAAATTTCTTGCAGGTCTTGATCTATGGATGGATTATTTAAATTTATGATTATTCACACCTAGATAGCCGGAACTATCCAATCGATTGATGACACAATTGACACAGAGTTTGTTTGCATTGAGTCTGCGATATATATAACCTATGTAATTTATAATTTGCGTAGGTACTGGTTGGGTTTATTAATGTAAATTTACATTTATATTTGTCTGGATACAAGTCAACTGTAGCGAATATACTAATAAACGAAAAAATACACGGCTATTTTGAAGTTCATCTGGCTTCTGGAACTAAGTTATTTAATTTAGTTGACATATAGCAGGATCTAGATGTACTCATTTAAGTATATTGTTTTCTTAGTTTTAGTAAATTTTATTATATTGTACGAAAACACATATGTTAAGCGCCATTCTAGAAATAGTCGTTACAATATATTTAATGGATTACGGTATAATAACGAACCTAATATGTACAGAGATCTAGTTCGCAGGTTATAAATAATAATTAATGTTAACATAAAATTACTAAAGACTGAATATGAAATTAATATTTTTTTAAGTTCATAAAATCTTTTATTGCAGGGGATCTTAGTACATATTATATTTATGAACTTAAGTAGAACGTAATTTTTTAGTTTTATTTATGTATATTTGTATATTTTTATATGCCTCACAAGTACATGCACTTAATTTATATATTTAAGGACATAGAGTAAAATGTTTACGTACTCGTAGTTCCAAAACATAATGTTTCTGCTATAACAAGTTAAAAATATGTTCGTCAACAAGTGTATGATACAGATGCGCGTTCGTCAGAGATATCCTCAAGGGTAGAGCCGTCATTGCTCATCGAGCTGTATTGTTTAGACACCCTGCGTTAATAAGTAAGGCCTACGGTGTTAATGGCTGAAAACTAGCCGCCCCTCAGCGACCGGTTAGCACTAGCGAATGTGTTATATACGAACCCATTTTGCAAAAGTATATGCGCTGTTTAATGTAGCGATACCTACACTATATTAAAAAACATTAAATACAAGTGCACACATGAACAGTTGTGATGATGTGTGAAGTATAGGTATATCTATAAGTATTTATATCTACTTTTAGTAATATGACATGTTTAGTTTTTAGTTACCAACGAATAACCTACAGGTACAAAGATCATAAGTAGGTACTTATACCTGAGGTTTAATAGTGTGCAAATTAAGCAATACTTTCTCTTAAGCTATAAGTACTTAATCTGTTAGAACTTTTATGCTTGACATATCTGTTTATTTATTAATCGCTCTCGATATTGACGTGGTTCGCTATTAGAAAGAAATTACTAAGATACAATACACAAATGAAGCACCAAACACTAAGATTACTTTACATAATATACAATCTCAATGCTTTACTGGTATTCTTTGTAGCGGCTTTGAAAAAACCGTAATTACTTATAGTTACTCTCGAGTCTTAACATTAATTTCATGTAAATACAATGCGAGTTGATTAGTCCCATATGTTTTAGATGTTATATGACTTTACTTGAGTGCACAGCCAGGCTATAAACAACGACAACATTATTGTAAGGTCTTTTGTTTTATTTTATTTCTGCTCATTTGTTGCAAAGTTGTATAATGGCATTAAAATGAACTAAACATGTGTAATACGTAGATACGTATGTATTTTGTACATACAAGCAATGTAGGCAGATTGTCCATTGAATCGTTACCTACTTTTACTCAGAGCGTAACAGCAATAAAAATATTTAACTGCATGGAAAAAGCACAAATGTACTATACTTAATATTTTCGTAAATAAAAGCCACATGATTCAGGCATGGTTCTATAGCTTTTCTATAAAATATACTCTTAGTTGGCTGGTTTTTAGGCCAAAGACTATACATAATACATGCGCATATCCTGTCCTAGTTTTATATTTAACGCTTTGGAAGTAAATGTATTTGTAACTTGATTTGTAATACCATCACACTCTCTTATGCGATATCAACTTTATGAATGTATGACACCATTTTTAAAGAACATAGGAAAATACAACAACAAAGTTGCAGAGCTGTGATACCTTGATGGGAATTAATTTCAGAAAGCAATATATTATACTGAGTCGACCGCGTTTTACTAACGGATCAAAAAATCACAAAGTTTGATATCGTAACTGTATAAAACATTGAACTCACCGGCCATTCTTTGTAACAATCATTTCATTTGTAAGTGTTTGGAATCGGACCCAAAGTTCCCGGTCATCTAAAGCGACGTTAACTTCCCGCTCGCGGCCGCCGCGAGAGCCTCCGCCGCCAACAGTCGGCTCCACCGCACTCAGGATGTGGGACGCCGCCATATCTCTGCAGAAAAAAAACTATTTAAACTTTCGACATTTCAATTATTTAACCTTACTTGTTAAATAATAATTGTATTTAACGTTTTGTTTATTTTATGTCGGTTATCATACTTAAGAATATATCCTTCACAATTCGGATGTGTAGAAACTCCCTTGTTTTTCGTTTTATTGTCTAATCTTTTCTCAACATCTATTACACTTAAACTTGTGCCTTTAGCCAATAACGATGAAATATGTATACGAGTATCTGTTACAATTTACCTACCTACATTATTCAATATAATATAATTGTTTTAGTTCTTGAATCTTTAAAGTTATATTGTATGATTAATTGTAGGTAGATACATAATATTACATACGGTAAAAATTTAATGGAGTGATAATAAAGGGGAGATGTTTCGAAAAGAAGTATAGTTTAGTAAACTTTTCTGAAATTGTAACCTAACGTAACCTAACTTTTCAAAAAAAATGTGAAATTTTTAACATATAATGTACATTCTTGAACGTAAGAGACGAAATATTCAATAAAGCAAGCAAGGTTAACAAGAGTCGACCAATTTCAATTTATTAGGAATACGGACTCTGATGTTTTATGATGTGAAAATGTGAAACTACTTGTGTTATAGATTTGTTATTAATTAATTGGCTTATAAGAAAGAAAGCGTTGTGGTCGCTAAAGAGTGAGTCCAAGAAAATTTGAGAAAGGTTGAGCACTACCGAGACTGTGACGGTAAACGTGCTAAGATTATAGAACATTTTGTATACCTACTAAGGTTAGGAAATATTTTTTAAAACGAAATGAACTCCGATGCAATTATGTAATCAGCTTCATTAGAAGGTTGCTTCTATATCTCCTTCTTAACAATAAATTGTTATTATTAACAACTAGAATACCAAGACATACAGGTATCCTTTATAAGATTTTATCACCGTAAAATTAAAATAGGTATGTACCTGTCACAGGCGCACAACTTGGAGCATTTAAATATGTTCATATTAGTAAAGTAACCATTTATTAAAGCATTTCTTTTATTACATTACAGGTCTGCATTTGGTCGCAATTGGACGTGTTTGCGCGAGGTTTATTTTATATTAGGTATTAAATATAAAAAGATATGTTTGATGAACTTGAAGTTACATTCAATAGCATTTTTCCATTTAACCACGACGGTACAGCAACAATAATTAAAGCCAATGATTATTCGTACAGAAATATGGCTAACGTTTAATTGTTCATGTTATAATTTACAATAGTAATAAATATGGGAACTTGCGAAACAGGTAGGTCATTGACAATTGCAATTGTACTTCCCCACTTCCCCAATATTAGAGTCGCTAGCGGTGACCGAATAAATTAATTAATTATTATCAATGAATTAAAATTTTATTTGAAATTCAGTCTGATGCAATATTTAACATACAAGCATTAGTTGTCGTCTTTTTATTTAAATATTATATTAAAACTCCAGCTGCTGTAAAATATGCTAGGCTTTTAATACTTCTTATGTATTTATTGAGATCAATATGACATGCCAATTTATAAAACTATCTATGTATTTAATTTTTTGCACGAGTATGTAAGGTTCAATCTACATATGTACTCAAATAGCAAGAATGAATGGAAAGTTTACAACCATGGCCCATCAATTTTAATAATATAAAAATACCATCCAGTAGGTGATACAGCTGCCAGCGTAACACCTTAGTGTAACCACTATAAAAATTAACTGTATGTATTGCTTAGTCACACCACTCGCGTCTGATATTTGTGACTCACAATATTACCATCTATAATTTCATGTCCATATCTACATATATATCTGTTATATTAATTTCATTAAAATACTTTTGCAATATAAAAACATCCAAGGTTCTAGATAAGTCTAAGTACGTATATTAAAGCTTCTGGAAAGATAAGAATGAAACTGGAAACGGACTAATTAAGGTGTTACCCGTCCAAGTTTCGAATGCAGAAGTGTCACGTTACTAATGGTGTAGTTAGTATAACATATTTTTTTTCTTCTTAGTCCACATAGATTTCATTTACTGACATTCTAGTATAAGTTGCGTCACTTAATCTCCGTGCTGTACTATTTATGTTATGGTTACAAAAAAGATATTGATAGCTCCCCTAATGCACAAACGTCTTAAATTCAGGGACTACAAATTATCACATTGAACCTAATTCCTCCAAACGTATATAGAATTGTTGTGAAAAGCGGGATAAGTGGAATAATATCTCGTTCTTTACTTTAGGTATGTGGTTGTCCCTTTTTATGGGTTTATTAATTTATATTGGAGATGGTTCTATATTTAAGCAGGTATTATCTCTGAAAACTAGATGGTGTTACTAAATAATTTTAATGGATTTTTTAATTCCTGTATGTACAGATTGGCATTGAAGCCACGTTACAAAAAGTCATGGTTAGTTCTCATATGACTATTCCTAACAATATTTATACTTACTAAAAAATTTCATCGGTTACGTACCCGAACCACATCTTGCGCGTTTTCTACATATATAAAAGTCGTTATAGGTGCTCGTCTATTAAAGGTAACCAACTGAACTACCTACTCATAATCAGGCTTATTTTATGATTATCCCATTTAATCGACATACATACCTGCATGTATAGGTAACTCTTAATTCTGTCACGTTATATAATACGGTTAGATACTTATAGATACTTATAGATACATACAGCGTTCTCTTACAAAAATCTCCACCCATCACACGTATATATATTTACTTTCTGGTGATGAAAAGTCTCTACAATCCTAACAGGGAACATCACGAAATCTTTATAGCAAATATGAGCCGAACATTTATTTTAAGTTTGGCTCACGATCTCCTCTTACAATGTTTATTGTGCTTATTATCACTGCTGACCGACGTACGGTTCAATGTCCCAGGAATCATCTCAACATGGTTAACTTGTGTCAATTTCTTTTACTTTTGACAACGGCAAACGTCTCTAAATTGTTGTTCATCAAATAACAATGTCGAACCATTACCAAAATTTTGCTACTGATTATCCGGACGAATAAAATATAATTTATTCTTGTACGTAACAACATTTGCCAGTTTTTAATTGAATTCATAACCGCTGTAATTGGAATATACCTAATGTACACATTTCACTGCTGCATAGCTGTTTACCAAATGTAAGTAGTCACGGCGCACATACGTACGTATTGTATATACTTACATATGTACGAATATATATTACCAACACTTATACATAGCTATACGGCCCCGCCTATTTCTCCTAGGGGTAGTCAGATATTAAGAATTTCCACCGACTACGGTCCTGTCAAACTTCTTTCGCCTCTTATACCTGCATCAGTCGTTAAAGTACAGGCTACAGGCTCGTATATTAGAGGTTCCCTTGACCTGCTCTTCCTGAGTCACCGTAGCGATGCGGCTCTCCGAAGTCCACTTCTCGCACTCATAGGGAACGACACGCGAGGGGCGGCGAGCCACATACGTTAATAAAAATTTCACGTGCTCACTTTTATACAATATTCACAGACCGGGAATAGTTTGAACAACATTGGTAATGCTATGCATCCTTACCTGAAGCATTTATTGTGCTAAACCAGCTTGTGAAGCCCTTCTGTGACTTAGTGCAAGTACTGGATTTGTGTGCCCGCAATAAATATATAGACAATGTTGGCCACAGTTCATTCCCCATTAAACATATATAATGAGTATATATAGTAGAATAATGTCTTGTAATTAACTAGACTATAGACTAGATTATTGCGTAATTGGAAAAAAAATGTTATTGTAATGTAAAAAAATTACATTCATGGATTTTGCTAGGTATGCAAAATCATAGTAGGTACCTATCTTTAACAAAGAATCCAATTTACGACTGAAGCATATTATATTTTGTATGTACCTATTTAATAGCGGATAAGTAAATACAACCAAATGTTTAGGTACATATATATAGGTAAGACACGTTGTTATGTTTCCTTTGCTTCTAAAATATTTTAAGTAAAACATGCATAAGTACGAGTACTTACTGATAATATATTTTATGTCGGCAGACACAAAATAGCAGGACCTATTTTGTACTAACAATATTTATATTTAACAAGAAAGCATCGAATAATTAGTACCTACCTATGTATAAAGGCGAAGTAATTACAGCACTAGCCCACTCGTCTGCATCGTCATTATTCATCGTTTTACGACTCCATGAGGTATAAATATTAAAGTCGAGTCGTATAGATGAATTGCGAACATTTTCTTTTTAATGGGAAGGTTAAATATGATGTTCATGTATAGGTCCCGGTTCCTGATCTAACTCGGCACGAAATAACCCTCTACAAAATATTAATAATGCACCAAACGGTGTAAAAATTTATCGCATTTTAATTACATGTAATCCCTCATGTACCTGTAGCATTATGACTCGACATTAAAACGGGCTTGAAGATGAATTCGTCCCGATCACCGTCGGACGCGAGGAATGTCGCTTAATCGCTTTGCAGTGCCGGCGTTTTACTGATCCCTATAAAATATTAAAGATAACAACGAGTGGCTTCGAAGGTAACGAAAGGAACTCGGGTCGGTGATTGAAGGTTTATGGCATGGCACTCGCTTCGATAAATGTAAGCGTTGTGCGCATGGTATCGGCCGCAATTGTCCGGGCCTCAATAGTAGGTGCCGAGCTGTGAGGCGAGAGGTGCTAATTATCAAATGCAAGACTAACCAAACCGAAATTGAAACCATTGAAACAATATAGCTCGTGTTGTCTTTTCCAATTTCAAAGTTTGCAGAACGGCTGCGTAATGAAGGCCGAGAAGGCTATGCAAATGGATTGATGCCGAAAACTCAAGTAAGTATTTTTAATGGTCTTGCGTCATCGCCGTTTCAAACTTGAAATTTTATTATCACTTGGCATGTATACAACCATCAGCCTTGATATGTTAATCAAACAATAGGCTAAATCAAATACCCGCAACATACATGATCAATAAGGTTCGTGTCCACAAACAAAAATAGTTTTCTACGGACAAAAGACTTACACAATCATACCTTGAAGTACCTACCTCTTGCAAATAAACTTTTAAGAGTTTTAAAACTTACAATGTCACATAAACACTCATAATAGGTAGTATATTTTCAAACCTGTAGATTCAGCCTTAGTCTTTTCATAAGTGAAACAACATTAGTGCGTTTTAAATTTTAACCAAGATACCTAGATAAAATTCATAACGAAATCAATATTTCATATTTGCTTCAAGATTTTAAGGCAAGCTGAATAATAAGTCATTGGACACTTTGGTGTGTAATTAAAAATATTTAAATTATATTAATTAGCAGCAGCATATCCCGCATGTAATACGGTATTTACCTAGTGAGAAGGTAAACTAACCCCTGGCTATTATTCAAGTAGGACCAATTTTATTTTCTTTCAAATATTCAATGTAAATATTCAAATTCGGAAGCTGATAACCGCAATCAAACTTTTTTCGGGGCTACATTTCAATTAAATTTTATTCCTCAATTCTGTGGTCATCATAAAACTTTAGAGTTTGACGAGTAAAGCCCATTGAGAAACTCCGAATTGATATTAATTCAAATAACTCGGGTTAAAAAGTCAGGGTTTTATGTGAGCTGTAAAAGTTTATTGTAGGGCTTTGTGGCGAGCCGGACGCGCCGATAGGCCTTCGCCGGCCGCTGACAGAACCAGCGTCGTCGTCTTCTTTGTGCGCACCTCTTCGCCCGCGCCCGGATCATACTGCACGCGCTTAATAGTAATGACCATTGATGCAATGAAATACTTCAACGGTTTTTGTAATGTATAAAAGTACGAAAGATGAGAGCTGTAATGAGTGATTGATCAATAGTTAATATTTTTTTGCTCATTGGTGCAATACCACAATCTACTAATATGTAGCATAATTCAGCAGACTCAATGATATAAGTTTTGATGATACTTTATTTGGTCCGTAATAATAATATTCTGTACGGCTTATCGTCCCGTGTTTGGAGACCACGCTACTCAAATTTTTCTTATCTACCTACTTCATAATATATTGTTTCTCGATGCACTTATGCACAGTAATTCGTGTAGATTCACTCTTTTTCAAAAATGTTATTTTTTATCTGTCTTTACTATTGAGTTTAAAAATGATAAACAAAACCTACAATTACTTGCAAGTAATTAATACACTTATTATAGTATTCAAAAAATCGTGTTTGCCAAGTCATAGACCCTAATTACATGGTACCTACTCGTACTTACTAATGTAGTACCCACTACTAGTATATATCATATGTATACTTGATAGAAGAGAAGCGCGTCAGGTTTGCAAGGACAGAGATATTTGACACTGGGTGCTTTCTGCCTACCCCGTTATGGACCTGGCGTGACGGTATGTATGTATGTATGTATGTATACTTGATAAAAATGTGTATAAAACTGCTTAAATATTCCTTTCAGTAGTTATTATTAATTCAAAACTAACCGTAAATTGTGTTCATAAGTATTTTAACATTTTATAATATGTATGAGAGTTTCGCTTTATAGTTTTAGTAAAATATTAGTAAAACATTAGTACTCGTCCTAACTACATTTGTATGTACAATTAATTATATGTCAGAACAGTTGTTACATAAGTAAAAATATAACACACTTTACTATTTACTATTTACACCTTAACACATGGTAATTAATGGCGCTACCACGGATGTAGAGATTGCAGAAACAATCAATTTTTTTGGGAGACACCGCCTTCTAATGGTTTTTGTAATGTTAACTTATATAAAACATTTGTAGAAGAAATTTGATGATTGATTATAAAATTATTTTAACACTGCTAAGTTATCCGGCTCGGTAACTAACTGTTATGGTAACATTATCAATTAGCTATTTAGATCATATTACTTTCTATTTGAATATTAACCAATAAATAACGAAATAATGGTAGTGATAAATAAAATACTTTAAATTATCATCTAGTTAGTTAACGAAACCGTCAACATACCTACCTAACTATATTTTACGCTGAACTGAAACCTTCCTTTAGAGATCAAAGCTAGTCACACAAGAAGTACCTATATTTTCATTTTAACAGTTATATGAATTTTATGTAAGTGAAGTTACTTAAAATATAATAATTTTGTAATGTTATACATAGTTAGTCAGACGAGTATTGACCTTAATACCTACTAGGATCTCAGAAGTAATATCATTTACTTGTATAGGTTTATGATGTAGTGACACAAGGTCGGTTTACGCGTAAAATTATTATTAAAGATGAAAACAAAGATCAATAACATTGTATACAATGAATAATTATATTTTAATGAATTTACCTATAAAATGTCATATAAAATACATGTAATAGACATCTAGCTACAATTTACATATATCTACAATGTCTATGTTGTCTAAGTTTACTAATGACTTATTTTAAAATGTACTCAATATCGTCATTAATATCTTAATCATATAGAAAATATTTTGAAATATCAACTACATTTTAAATTAATCTTATTTTCATGTCCATCCCTTAAATTAAATATGATGAATATGAAGGAGGTACCGCCCTCAATATAAATAAAATCTTACCTGAATTTATTATTGATCACCAAATCCTAAAAATTTTACACATTTAGAAATGTTTAAAACTAGTAACATTCCCGTTCACTGCACTTAAATTGTCCTAAACACCCATAGTTTTGAAAAACCAAAAATTGGTACAGAATTTTTCGCGCGAAATATTACTAAAAGTATTTGCCAAAATTAATGACAATAAGTTGTCTATTTGTCACATAACAAATCAGTGCTGACGTGCCAACCGCATGACCAACTACCACAAACTCGACCACACTACACTTCATTAGCATGTACACAAAATGAGATACCCACTACGTTACTCGATACATTACTCTGAAGTCGTCTCTATACTGTTGTTGTTAAAACCCGAATTCCAGTATCAATACAATAGTTTTAGG
Organism: Agara michaeli; assembly: GCA_018245675.1. Taxonomy (NCBI): domain Eukaryota; kingdom Metazoa; phylum Arthropoda; class Insecta; order Lepidoptera; family Hesperiidae; genus Agara; species Agara michaeli. Next base: position 1,724 of record DWDX01002950.1, on the reverse strand, counting down.
AAGATCCATACAAACAATAATGTATTTTATAACGTTGCGTTAAGAACTCATATGGAAGATGGATGTTATTTTAAGAATACCCACAGACAAGGTGCGCTGGCTCCGCCCCCGACGTATTGACAAACAAACCGATTGGTGGCGATCTTTGGGCGCTACTGCGACAATCATGCGCAACTTTAATGTGGTTAGCTCGATAAATAGAGACTTTTTTATAATTGCTTACATTTTAGGGCGTCAAAAAATCAACTGATCAAAAAGAATTTCAGAAATACATTTTAATCACATAGTAGCGTCTTAGCAGCAACTTTTTCTTATCTACTATCGAAACAGTGTTATTAACTTAAAACTACCATACCTACTACTCAGTTATATATGATATTTAATATAATAAGTAGGCATCATTGATTTTTTCGTCATTCCATTCAAATATTTTTAACTTTTAACGTCCCGTTGCCGCGCTCGAGTCTGTCCAGACACTTAATACCCAGTAAATTTAAAGCAATTAGTTATAGTAGAGGTTTAAAATATTTTTCAGCCTTGTTAAAGGAAAAACTTTTTGTTTTAATAACCATTTCCGAGAGAATATAAAAAAATACTTTTTCGTAGCTTGCTACGAAAGTCTAGTTACTGAAGTCGACAAAGCGAACGTAATGTAAAGATGTTTTCCATTCGCCATGCAGACTCAACATGAAAGAAAATTCATTTTTCTGTAAAATAATTTATTAATAGAACTTAATATGATTAACAATTATTGCCATTGTGTAGACAGGGATCCACGTACATACCTGATCATTAATATTATGTTTAACATGTTTTTAACGCAGAATGCAGGATGTAGGAATAATATACATTTTCCGTTAAAATATACACGTTTATCTATCATTGGTCCAATTCGACTTGCAACAAAAGTTTTTATTAAACATCCTGTCGGTTATACATACATATATTCGCGGTTACAATTTTAGCACATACCTACTCGTAGCTAAGCTAAGGGTTTGGTGGCATGTTAGTTTAGAATGGCAACTGGTTAGAATTGCGCTCGTGCCTGGCTGCTCGTTTACTACAATCTTCGAATATTTTATAACTTGTAACTAAGACAATTGTTAGCAAGATTTGATACTGTCAACATTTTGCTTGCCTTTTAACCGCGATCTCATCTAATGAGAAGCGTAGATGCGCCCTAACATGCACCACGCATGCCTTGAAAAAGATTCTTCACAATATTTGCCATTACCGTAAATAGTTGGTAATGCGTGGATCTGAGAGTCAGTAGACCCCTGCCGCTAAAGTCGGTCCAAGGGTGTCCTCCGAAAAGATGATGAGAGTACCGATGGGGTTTAATGGGTATTCTGGCTCCTCTGTCAGCAAATCGCACATACCGCGTATGTCCCTAAGGACTTGGGCCCTAAGGCCAGCAGGGATATTTAAAAGTATTTCCTAGCAACAACAAACAATAGTTGGTTACATACATACATTTTTATGTTTGTAGTAGGTTCCTACAGAATATAATTGGCAACTGTCAGCCATTTAAATACTGTTTTTTTTAATAATGACAATAAAATATCTTCAGACAAGTCACACAAGGCTATCAGATCTTAAATTAGACAGAGCCTGTCCTACGTTAATCAGACAGCTAATAAACTACATATACTTAAACAGTTTTTAACACATATTTAAATAGATATTTTTCGACACTCAGACGCAGAACAATTAATAATGGCCAT
>DWDX01002949.1:0-14052 GCA_018245675.1 Agara michaeli | reverse complement strand
TTTTGTTACACTTTTTTTATTTTCATATTATTATCATTACTATTTTGAACACGCGGGCGAAGCCGGGGTTAACAACTTGTAATCAATATACAGTCTGCTGGATTTTTTTTCTAACAGCTACTTATACTATTTCATTCATAATACAGATGTAAGAAAGATGCTTTCCTGACATGTGGTAAAATAAATGATCCAAGAATGAGAAAACAGATATGCAATACAAGTGTTGATTGGATGCCAATGCCAAGGGAGTCCAAGGCTCTTCTACCCTAAATAGAATACTTCAGATATTGGTTGATGGGGGAGTCCACGAGTCTCCAAAACTAGCATACATGTATAGTGATAAATGTAGAAGTGCAAACATTTTTAAGGATAAAGATATTTGGCACTTGATGCTTTCTGTTTACCCCATCAAGGACGAATGATATTAAATTAAATAATAAAACAATTTGAATGATGTTTTAATATTTAAGACTTCCAATCTGATCTTATATTTTCTGCAATAAATAATAACCAATATGTCACATGTGATTGAGCTTGAACAAATCAACAGATTGTTATGCATAGATATGAAATAGATTCCTTGTGTCCCAAACTTAACATTTACTTAGTATAACGTCTTATATTCAGTGAGAACGGGATTTTGAAATGAGGTAATGAAAAATAATAAGACGATTGTGTTTCTCATAGTGTTCATTAAATTTCCTTTCGCTTGTTACTGGAATGGATTATATAAAGAAGATTATAGGTATTGTTAGTTCCACCGTTTCAGGCGTTCCTTCCAATGTTTACGATTATGCGACTACACTCGCATTAACGACATGCTGTGACGATTCACTCATTGCGAGATAATGTTGGCCGGTTGCCAGAAAAAAACGGAAAAATTCACGACCTACACTCACAATATTGCATATGTTTACGTTTATCTCATCGCTAGTTACATGATCTTTGAGTATTGAAATATTACACGAACGCCGACGCTCGCCGAATTTTGAAAAAATTACAAACCTTCATTACTTGAAATACAACTTTTACTTAGGTGTATCTTCACTACAACTATACAAACCGACAAGTCTAGACAACTCAAAAACGCTGATGACTCACCGAATATTTTAAATTCCAATGATGTTAGCGGGAACTCGGTCCATTATTGCACGGCACGAAGCAAAATCAGGATACCACCCCGAGACAATCACTCATACATTTTTTGATACATTAACGCTTTCCAACGGCACATAATTACAATACACTACACTTATCCGTAATTATTGCACTAATACACGAAGGGTCATCGGCTAATGGTTATATTGTGAGAAATATTCACTTATTCACACAAAAACTGATACAATTTCACGCACAAATGCCATTCTCGCCGCTTGCCTCTCATTCGTTCGACCGCACGTTGGGGGAACGGGGGCGATACAAGGCGACTATCTACTGGGTGTACAGTACTAGGATTAAAAAATATACTAAACACACATTTTTCTTTAAAAAAAATAAAGGTTTATTTTTATTAAAGTTATTTCCAATTTGAACGGAAAATAAAATTGTATGTCTGTTTGTTAATGATTTCAAAAGTACAAGTATAAATAAATAGCCCTGACTTTAACGAGGTATATAAATTTTCTTTAACTTCAGTGCTGGTGACATAGATTTTTTCTTTCAGTTATTGTTTTGAAAACATCGGAAGTTTTTATATGAATTCATTATATTTTTTATATTAAAACTATTGAATGTGGTACAAGTATCCCATATCAAACTGTCACATTAATGAATGACACATGACAGATTTAAGAGATCTGCAATGCAAATCTTGAAATCTTACGTTCTGCGGAAGTGGCAGAAGTGTAGATGATGAAAATCAACACAAAGGTTTTGTGGTTTTACTAAACATGTCTCGAGATAAGAGTGTGTGGTTCGCGGAGGAAATATTGTTGGATGCCAAATTAATTAATTTTCAATTAGAAACAGGAGAATGGGACGCTGTGGAAGATATGTTACGTGCCGAAGCACAACTCTCTAGGGATGCAGAGACCGGGCGATTGCGACCGTAAGCACTTTGATCTGTTTAATTATATTAGTATAGTAATTTGGTTGATATAATTCGTATACGTAACTTATATTAAATCGTATGTTAACAGTAAAAAAGCTTCGGAATATACGCTGCGCTTAATCGCAGAAGTATTACATATAATGCGGTTAGATGTGGAACAAGCGTCGTACAACCGCAGCACGTTGGCCGTCGCACAGCAATGTCTCCGCCTCGTGCGCTCCTGCGCGGCCGCCGGCACCAAGATGCAGACTTACATCTCGAAGGAGCTGTCCATTTTAGACTCCATGCTTATACTAGCAACGGAGTACCAACACCCGAGCGTAGATTTCTTAAATGAAGAAATACAGAAGAAATTTGAGGCTTGCATGACTGTTCTCATACAAGCACTCGGAAATTTAGTTGTCAACAATCCCTTCAATCAAATAATGATTTGGAATAAGTTCGACTCCATAATATTGAACTGCTTGGTGGGACAGAATGATAAAATAGCATCTGCCGCTGCCATGATCGTGTACAACATACTTTTGGGTCAGCCAAATGTTTTGCCAGACGATGTTTCTCTATTGAACTCGCTAGCATACATGTATAACAATGGCATCACGGAATACCCACATTTGATTATAGAATACCTGATCGGCGTAGAGAACACGTACATAGAAAGGCTATATTCAAAATTGGAACCGGAGTCCCGGATGCTTGTTTTAAATCTCGCCTACAACATATTAATGTCGAATGAATCACAAGATATAAATGTATCAGTGAACTTTGTCAAGTTTATGGCGCACGAATTTAAAAGTAAATCGGACTGCATTCTAAAGACTGTTGACAAGTATGTGAACAGTATTGAGCCACAGGAGGTGGTGTTCTTGTTGGAAATAATTGCTACTGCCTCCAGTATGGACACTTATATGGACTGTCTACAGAGTGATACTTCCTTGTTTATTAACTGTGCTTGTGAGTTGTTTTTTGTCTCTGTTTAATTGACCTTTTTCATCATCTTTATCATTCCAAATCTACACAAAGGACTCTTCAAGATGCAATAAGCCCCGGTCTTCAACTCTCCTTATCCAGTTTATTATGCATAATATCATATTATTTTATGTGGCCTGTATGTTTTCAATACACCCAGTCCATAATAGACAGTAATTTTTCTGTGCTAGTGAAAATAACTTCAGTGGAAATGTGTTTAAGGTCTCATTATGAGTTGACTTCTGTTTCCAATATTGAATCAATGAAAAAAGTTGAAAAGAAAACAGAAGATGAAGCTGCAAATAAAATACAACCATAGACAAACTTAACACTCACAATTATGCAATTTTGATCAGAGCTCCCAGCATTGTATAATGTTATGTTTTCAGTTTTGCTGCGAGCAATTCACAAACTGGGCAAAGAGAGTAACAACTTTTTCTCCTCGTTGAACAAATTGTACGAGGCAACAGGGAAGCATCTTATTAACGATGAATTTTTACCAACAGCTACCACTCCTAATCAAAGTATGTGCAATTTGAAATGTGCTTCTTTTCAATACAGGCAAAGGTCTACGGACTTGCCATGGTTTGCTGTATTTTTTTAAATAACACCGTTCATAATGTTACCACGATGACATGTCTGCTGGAGTCAGTATTAATAAAATTAAGTTGTTTTAGTCAATATGCGGAATTACTTCAATTTTATCCTAAGTTCTTTAGAACCACATTAAAATCGTATGATATTTATGATAACCTAGCACTAGAATTATTAGTTATTTAATTACAGATCCCTTATGTAAGAATGATTCTGCCGAAAACATGCTATCTTGCAATGAAACAACATCTGAGTGTACCGAATCAGAAAGCAGTGAACAGTTTTTCGAATGTAACGAAATACCGTTCATGGATAGATTGGATGTGAATGTCATGGATAATCTACAACAACCCTTAAAATTCATTGAAACAATTCCCGAAAAAAATGCCAGAAGTGCTAGCGACTGCAATCCGAATGTTAAAATTGACAATGATTTGACGAAGGTCGCTTTTAAGAGAAGCAGCTCTGTGCCAAAGGCAGATGATCGTGTCCAATCATTGCCAACAAGAAGAATAAGTCTTGAACACAAAATAGACATAGGAGACGATAATGAGCCACCATTGATAATCGATTCGCAGTCTCCCAGTGCAAGTATGAATACCATAGCTGAAGTGATACCGGTAGGCCTTCAACCGAGACTGGAGTTCCAAGAGTCGAGTAGAACAGACTCCCAGGACAGTTCGCCAACAGATCCACCAACAGAAATACATATGCCTAAAGAAGAAGTGCAAGAAGTGAAGGCATCGCCCAGTGAAATATCCCCTCCGCTTGCTGACGGTGTTCCAGAAGCGGAGTCACAAAAACAATCCCCAGACATGCCAAAAGAAGTCAAGAAAAGTCAGAACTTGTCAACTGATTTTGATTTAAGTGAGCAGTTACAGAAGATTCTGGGCATATCGTCAGAGAAAACAAGAGGTGATTCAGTTGCTGTGGAAAAGAAGGCCGAGCCCGCCAAAGAAGTGAAAATATCTGACGAGTCAGCTACCAGCAAAGTCCCATTTGTGAAGATTGATTCGCCGGAAATGCAGAAAACCAGGTAGTTTAAAGTGTTTTCACAATTTTACCTTGATATTTTAAGCTCTATCTATACTTATAATAATATCAAATTTGTTGTATGTATGTTCGAGCAGATTTAAATTTAGATAAAACCCATGAAAGACCTGGTTGTGTATAATTGACAGGAGTGGAATACATTTTGATTTAATCCAAAATATGCCTGGAAATATGTAATAGTTATTAGTGATCCTTAAAATACATATATAAATTATTTGATCAAGAAATCTATCACTTCAGCATGTTTATCCTTACGTATCTATGTGAAACAAAATTTTATCCTACTGCAGGCTGGGAGCGATAGACCCTACGACAGTCAAAAAAACTGTGACAACTGTGGAGACGGTGGAACGTCATGTGGCGTTTGGCTTTAAAGCCACCCTTGTACGCACACTTGCTAACCTCTGCTGGAAGAACCAGGAGAATAAGAAACAGGTGAGCCAAAAATTTTGTTATAACTCATATGAGGTGGTATTATACATAGAAGACTTAAGAAGTGTAGTTTTGCCCAGTGTAGAATGTGTACAAGTTATACCACCTACCATTTGTGGTATGATAATGGTGATATGCTATAATAGTTCACTGACTTTTACAATCTGTAAGTAATTAAACCTTCTATATACAATTTGCTTGATCTTTGAGAGAACTTTACTGTACATTATGGTCGAGTGTTAAATTCTTTTATTCATCATAAAGTACACCTAATGAGTATCATGCTTTTTATACATACATAGTTATCATTCATTGGCTTTCTGCACCATTAAGGCTGTGTTACGCCGAAAGAAAGTGTGTAATAGTGTATATTTCTGTAGCTCTGTAAGCTATAGCCTTTTTGTTCCCAATATAAGGGTAAAAAAAAATCATTAATATTCTTTAGATAAATTGTTTATTTCAGATACGCGAGTTAGATGTCATCCCAGTTTTGTTGGATTGCTGTAATATAGACGCCCGCAATCCCTGTATCCTTTTTGTCCGACTGATTTAGAAACTTCTATTAAATATGTCATTGTTCCAGATGTATACAAATTCAAGATTTCAAAGGTTCTTGTTGTAATAAAAGGAATTTATAAAATTAATGAACAGCAATTCCGTTATTATTGTTTTACAAACATCTAAAGAGGTTTAAAATAACTTAAACTCTATGAAACAAGTTTCCTCTCCCTCGTCTGTAAACAATGTGGTACTGTTCTGCAAACAGCTAACAGATGGCGTTATAGTTATTGAAATAAGGAAACTAAAGAAAATAATATTTAAGCACTCCAAATACAGAAAAAACAAGTGATTTGTTAAACTAATTGCCAATTATTACATTATTTTGAATAATTACTGAGATGTCCCATCAGTGTCGCGAACACTACTTTCTCGGGATAAAAAAATGCCTCGGACTGCTCCATCATTTTCTCACCTTGAAATCTGACCGAGCTTTTCTTGTTCCCTTCCAGTAATCTGGTCCGCTCAATGGGGTGATGATGTATATTTTATAAACTATCAAAGGTATCTTTCCTTATATTGATTACAGTGATAATGCAATGGGTAATCTTCGCCGTTCGCAACTTGTGCGAAAACTGTCCGGAAAATAAGGTTTGTGATGCAAATAAAAAGGACATATCTTTTTTACAATCATCCATCTATTTAGAGTCACCAGTTGCTCTGAAGGTTAATGACACCGACTGTTGAGCCTGGGGCTATGAACAATTATGATTTTATTAAAATTCCTATTATTTTACAGGAAGTAATATCCAAGATGACACTACAGGCGCCCATGGATAATGAAATGTTGGCAGAAATGGGGCTTACCATGCAAGCTGACCCTCAAACTAATTCAATAAAGATTGTTCCTTTAGCAAAAAACTAGGATGAACATTGTGTAATCATTATACAATTAAAATTGATTTGTATTTACTGTGAACTTGTATTATTTACATTACTTACATTAAGCTAATACAGATTAAACACAATACCTAGACTTCTGAAAATGACATCTGACATTAAACTGTGTAAAAAAACTACCTATTCATTTAATCGAGCATAAAAAAAATTAATTGTATACAATAGAGGTATATAATAATATTTTTCATTAATTATTTGAAAATCACCATGTAAAAAAATAACGATTTATAACATGGCACAATTCACCTGTATGATTTTCATGTTTTCAGCACAATACTAATTATAATTATTCTCTGTATAATATCTAAACATATTGATGAGAAAGAAGATGTTACGCTAATGACATTGATATTTTGACAATATTGACATTGATCAATTTCGATTTGACATTTTAACAATATTTTTTATACGGAGGCCGGCATACCGGTTTATCCAAGAAACTATATATGTATAAGTTTATTTTATAATTAAAAGTGGATCTGTAAACGCATTTAAAAATGGTAAAAATTGCATTACAAATCAGGGCTACGCTAGAATGTGTTGAGAAATTATATACGAATCATCCACATTATCAATGGTTCCTGAAACTAAAGTGCAGCAGTTGCGGAGAAGAATCGGAGAAGTTTCACGACCTCACCGAAGCGGAGAAAGTGCCACAGAAGCACAATAGGTCTGAAACTAATCTGTTAATAAAATGCAAACTGTGTTCGAGAGAAAATTGCATCGATGTTATCGAAGGTAGCAATGGTGAGTGTTTTAAACCACACCTGATTTCCTTCCTATCGTTTCGAGTATTTAAATGGTATTTTTGAGATAGGTTCCACTTATTCAAAGATATCCTTTCGAACAAATAAGAATGCCTCTCTTCCTGACCCTCAATAACTCGTAGCCAAATAATACAACAAATTCAAAAGGTGTCACATTCAATTTGGTTGTATTTTACTTAGTCTTATCATTGTAATGTTATAAGGGGGTGTAAGATAATAAGCACTTAGGTTATTGTTTTGCATGTTTTTGGTTTGTGTTGCTATTTTATTGAATTTTGTTTCCTGTTAAATGCAGTATTACAGGAACCATATCTTAATCAATGATTTATTATAATGAATAATTATATAACCTTGTATAAAGATAACTAAGTAAAGGTAAATTAGTTCAATCTTGGAAAAAATATCAAAAAGTTTCCTTCATAAAACACATGGTTCAATAAACACTACAATTTTTATTTTTCATTGATGGACTGTAACAAACGGGGTTTTTCTTATTCCAATAAATGAAGCTTTGTAATAATCAACACCTTTAACGTTTGCTTATTTAATTACTACCTATGATTTGCACTTCAACTAAGAATCCTTTCCACCTGATTACTTGATATTTAGGTTTTAGCTTTTGTCGTACCTTTGTTACCTCATCTCCCAATCGATGTTCTTGTTCTATTTAAGGTATATATTCAAACAATGATGTTGGAAAATTCAAGACATTAGTGTCCTTCGACTGCCGAGGAATAGAGCCCGTGGACTTTGAACCGAAGTCTGGATGGATAGTAGAGGCAGAGGACAATGGTAATGGACAATGTTTCAATACTGATCGTAACTTAAACTGCTATTAAATTACAAGGAATTTCTGCAAATAACATCTGATACAATTAATCATTAATGAAAATTCTCTGGAATATCTCACAACAATTTAAAAGACCGCTGATGGTCATTTCTTATACGAGCAGAAACGAACGATTTTACTTCAATGCTGTTATTGACAAAAACTATTGAAGTGCAATGGTCTAGATGACAAATAATTTTTCAACTCTCCCTTTGTTTCAGGTAAAAAGTTTGAAGATGTAGATTTAACAGAAAAAGAATGGGTAGATTACGATGAAAAGAATAAAACGTCAGTGGGTGTTTATGAGTTAGAGTGGCAATTCATTAAAATTAAGTAATCTTGAAGAATCATAGAAATCAGTGCTAAAGTACCCATTAAACATTACTGATGAAATATTGTAATACGTATGTATACATTAAAAATGCTGATGCTCTTGCAATAAAGTTTTATTTCAATTTTGACTTTTTTTGAATTACAATAGTAGCACATTTATAAATTGTGTATTTGTTAGTACGCTCTGTTCACCGATGTAATGGCTTAGTAAATGTATAAAGGACAATAATGTTGATGAATTGGAAATTGTGGATGAAAAAGATAAAAATACCATTAGATCATCTAATCTAGACATTACATTTGTATGAAAATGTCTCCAGGGCTGCTTTAATATTCCAGAAACACTACTTGTATGTGACTCAATGAGTTTTTTTAATGAGTAAGAAACTAAGGGTTGGAGTACAATACATACAGCAATACATCTATGGCTTTTGTTTAGTTTTCACCTTTTAATTAATAATGCAGGTAATTTCAAGTAATTTCCTCTGTAAATACGAAATAGTAAGTAGTCATCTTACTTATAAATCTTACTTTTATTGCTACATGATGTTAAAAGTATTTCAAGTGTAAAAAAATATCAATCAATAAAAATCAATAAGATAATCGACTAACACATATAATGAGCAATAATAATAATACTTATTAAACTCAGTTTATCACGGAATAGGAAGCGCTTATGCTGCGTACAACTACGAAAGTGAAAAAGTCACAGTCGAGTTGGCGCGCGAAATCGTAACTCGTTCACACGGCCCGATCGCACATTTCCACGTTAAAAACCAAATACGTTGGATAACACAGGAAACAGTACACGCTATATATATGGTTAGGAGGACCAATTAGGTTCCTATTAAACATAATAAATGAATATACATCACAACAAACAATATTACCGTTGGCGGCAATTTTTTTGTTTCACGCCAATTACAATTGGTTCCGTTTTTTTTCCACTGCCGTCTGCCGCTCATGGCCCTTAGATTTTAACATATACAAAGAATGAATGATTCTGGAGCCACGAAGCAGATTTTTATAAGGAGAGTGTGTATGGCTTAGTTTATTAAAAAAAAGTGTTATTAAAAGGCTTATATGCAAATCTGTTTTTTTAACGTTTACATGTATAAAATATTTTTTTATTTAATATTAATAAAAAAAGAAAATTAATGGGCTCAATGGGCTTTGGTCTTAAAGTGTGCTAAGAAGGCTGTTGTTCTTGTGTTAAATATCTTGTAGCAAATTGAATGAAAATGCTTTCGTATCTGTAATAAATATAAGTATGAATGAACAAATGATAACACGTTAATTATCACAGCACCATTCATTTAATTCGCTTGCATACAATTCCGTTCACTCGTTCACTTACTGTATAAGATACTAAATTAATTACTATGGAATGTAAATAACATTCGTTATAGGTTCATAGCACAAGATGTAACGAATTGCCAAGGAGTGTTAATAAATAATCTTCCCTATTTAGCAACAGTAGTTGTAGTCGTTTCGGGGCTGTCGGAACGTGACTGAAATCCAGTAAAGCCGGTATTACCGTGGACAGTCGAAGAGTGATGTGGAGCGCTGGTCACTTCGTGTTTGGATGATGATTCCCCGGACAATATATCGTGAATTCGGTTACCATCATGTCCATCGAATATCTCATAGGGCTGGTGAATGAATACTGGTATCTCTATGGGCACTTTGACTGGAACCTTCACAGGCACTTTTACTGGGTACGGAACTTTTACCGGATAGGGCACTTTCTTTTCCACTGGATAAGGCTGGGGCACGTAAACGGGAACCTTCTTTTCGACTTCTACTTTTTGTGGTACCAAAACCTCGTACGGTACAGGTACCTTTTTTTCCACTTCCACTCGATAAGGAACTCTCTTTTCAACGGGCACTGGAATCGGTTCTGGAACCCTAACAGGATATGGTTGTGGATAGGGAACTCTAACTTGCACGTGTTTAATCACCTCTACCGGTTCTCTTACTTTCACCTCCACCGGATAAGGTACTCTCGTCTCTACGGGGTACGGTTGAGGCACGAGTATCTTAACCGGCACTGGATAAGGCACTTTTTTTTCTACGTGCACTGGTACTGCCACTGGCCTGTCTACTGGCACAGCTACTTGGACAGGATAAGGGACTCTCTTTTCCACATGCACAGGTACTGGGTGTGGCACTTTGACTTCCACTTTTTGCACAATTGGCACACGATGAACTATTGGGTAAGGTTTGGGAACGTATTCCTTTTCGACCACTTTGACTGGAATCGGTTGCGGCACTTTAATATGTACAGGATAAGGAACTTTTTTTTCCACTGGTACCGGATATGGTCTGTCTAATATCTTTACTTTTTCCACTGGAACCGGCACAGGGACTTTCTTTTCTACAGGGTAGGGCTTCGGGACTTCAACTTTGTACGGCACCTTTTTTTCAACAGTTTTTATGTATCTGTGATGGTGATGATGATGATGATGCTTAATCTTGTGGACTACTTTTGGGTGAGCATGACTTCCTTCTGGTTGTAGATCCGGTGATGATACCAGATATGGACTTATCTGTTGGGTAGGTGGTCGTTTCTTTTTGCGGAATAAAATCATTTTTCTACGTCCTACTATCGTGGATGTACTGGGTGATGAATCGGCCATCGGAAGCAAACCGTAGGGTTGTACAAAAAACGTTCCTTTCTGGCGTGTGAGATCAAGGGAATTGCTATAGAAACCATCAGATCGTTTACTTATAGGCGTCTGCGGAATCTGCCTTGATTTAGTATAATGTGATGGTATAATAGGCACCCAGTCATTAGATACAATTTTAACAAACTCAGGTGTGGCAGTTGTAGATCTTTTACTTGGTGCTCTGGTTACCTTTCGGTATTTTCGTGTTGTTGGTTCAGGTGTTGTCGACGACGATGTTTTCTCTGCGTAGACGTATCGGTAATGATGCCGGGTACCGGATGTTTCCTGGTCGACCGTATTGTTACTAGAATCGCTAACATTCGTTGTTAAATTAGTGTTGTGGGCAGTTCCGTTCATTTTCTCTAATATCCTCTTTGGCCATATTCTTTTTGTTCTTAAAATTCTCTGGGTCGTAGTGCTGGGAGCATTTGTAGATGATATAGTGATATTTACGATTTTAGGTGGTCTTACAAAATCTGTACGAATGCCGTTGATCGTTTGGACCGGTAGACTAAATTTGGGGCTTGTTGGTTTAACGATTGGCTTGCTGGTTGACGTAGCGAAGATTAAAGGCTGTCGAGTTGATTTAGTGTAGAACGCCCTGTTATTTTGCAACGGGATCACTTTTGGAAAATTGTAAATGGAATTTGGGTGGAGCTTCAGTGGCTGATTGGTGAAAATATGTCGCGCTGGTGGCAGGTTGGGCAGCTGACCGTAGAAATGTTGCGGTACATCAAAGAAATATTTCTGTTTTTCTGGAGTGAGATTAATTGGTGGTTTGCTTGGAGGCCTAAGTGTAAACGGTTCGAGTTTTTGTGTCAAATTTACTTTTGGTACTTTATTCGTCTCATTTAGCTGTACGTACTTGAGTTTGTCTGTAATTATAACAGCCTTAGTCTGTGATTCTATGGCCACTTGGTCCGTCCTGCTGTCATATTGCACAGTCGCACCACTTGCCTTGACGACGATCGCTAAGATCAGGAATGCCGTCTGAAAATTAGAAAGGTCTGATATTAGTTTAAAACCAAGTGTATGTTAAAACCCATTGATTCCTAATAATGCATTAAAAAAATAACGTTTGTAGAAAAAAAAATCTTATTTTATAACACTGTCATATCATGTCAGTCATGTTTATTACTTAATATTATCATAACACTTTATGAATAACTAACATGCTTTCGCCATTTTTATTCATATATTCCACCCTACGATTGTTTTAAAAGTATTTACTTATTCACAAAAAAAGAGCTCGTTAACTTCAAGTTATCAATGACTGTATTCGTAATTTACACGTTTTTATTGATAAATGCGTGTGAAAACAATATCACGCACTCTTTCCCTACCCAACAACTTCATGTGGAAGTAAAAATTATATTGGTTTTATTCTTTGAATTATAATAATTTCAATTTTTACTACCTAAATATTTTAAAAGTAAATGTGTATGTTTTGAATACACACAGATTACTATTGTTAATTAAAGTCCATATAATTAATTTATTTTGAATTTTATTCATTTCCATTTTCTTGGTAAAAATATTTATGGTTTATGTCACATTTAAAATCAATAAAAAATATACCAATAAATATGTTACATAATGAATTGTATGCGTCAAAATAAAAAATAAAACTTTTATACAACATTTTTAATTAAATAATAATTACGGTTCTTGTAGTCTTTTATGCTTTGCGATATTATTGTAACACGGTTACAAGTTCTTCACAAGAAAAAAAGTCAAGTTTTTACATTACCAACAAAGATCCATAGTAACCAAGATCACTTCATAAAACACTAATAACCCAATTAATCATTCATTCTTTTCACTTATCTGTTTACACTTTCCGAACATGTAACACTTCACTTTTGACATATGGCACAAAGTTCGCGCCAAAATTTCACATTTTTTTTTTGTAGTGATGTACCTACCGATAAATGTTGCATAGTGCGGGCTGCGGCCGATAGCTGGCACGTACGTAATGATTGGTGCAAGGAAGCGTTAATCACTTAAATAGCATTCGTGTAATGGGTGGTTGGGTTTCGGGACGACAGTTAACTTTCTCTAGCAATACCAATAGCAGCCAGTTTCCATTTTCATCTATCCCATGACAAATCCATAGCCTCTGAATCGATAAAACATTGTGAAACCGTTAATTTCAATTATATCTTTCGTAACGTTATCATAAGTATGATAAGTATTAGGCGTTTTGTTTACAACTAAGTAGGCCAAGTGCATTAACATGCAGGCTATTTAAGTTTATGTAAATATTCTTTTGAAATCACTTTATTTAACCAATCGTTGGTCTTTTAAAGTTACTTAATCATTCCCATGAAGTTATTCTAAAAACAACAATAAAGTGATGGTACGTTACGATATACTATTAATTTAAATATTTATACATGTGACATCATTGGTAAACTCTCCCAAAGTTACGTGCCCTAATTGAAAATGAATACGATCTAATCCGCAAATATTCTTTTTGCGCGTAAACAGTTATTCAACGACGTTCATTGGTATGTAATGCGAATAGTTATAATTGTTTATTAATTTCCTGTTTCCGTTCTTCCGCGCTATATAAGTTACCAATAATCAATGAATTAGCGCGAACTTATGCAACCATGCAAATATTTGCACGCCACCGCTGCGATGCGATAACATGATTTTTCATTTCAATTGAAATCTCCGGGCAGCGCTGACCGGTATTTGTGAGTACGAAATATCCTACAAAAATAATTGTTTCGTGCTATCGTTTGATGGTATAAAACTGCATAGGTACTTACCTATCACTACATAGTATAAAACAAACAAAGTCCCTATGTCCCTATCCCTATGTATGCTTAGATCTTTAAAACTACGCAACGGATTTTGATGCGGTTTTTTTTAATGGATAGAGTGATTCGA
>DWDX01002948.1:0-14053 GCA_018245675.1 Agara michaeli | reverse complement strand
ACCCAACCCGGGATTTGAACCCGGGACCTCCCGATCGGCAGTCGCGCTAGCAACCGGCCGACCAACGAGGCAGTCAAAGTTACATTTTATAAATATCATGAACAGTTATTAAATAATTACGCACTTGTGTGATGCATCTGATTCCAATAGATTCAACATTAATTCTAATGATTCTCTATCTAGATCCATGTTTAATCGATCTTGAGATAGCACAAACATGACAGTTGCAGTACACAGTCCTAGGCTCTGAAAATTGACATACAAAAAACAACATTATTTATCTCTACAATATGAACATTACTTAAAATTCTTTATAAATAATAATGATTATCATTTGCATGCAAAAGTCAACAGGTTATGCGATTGTACTGATAACAAAGCAATAACAAGATCAAGATATTTCATAATTAATATTAAACTTTGGCTGGAATAACTATGACCTTGATACATAAGATTGCCAAGTGGTACAATTTAGTTGTGTGTAGTTTTCATCGTTCTTTCCTACTTTGGTTATGCAATATTAAGGTAAAGGCTGAGAGTTGATTATAAAGTTTGCAACTTAATCAGAAGTGTCACTGTGATAATTTCACTTGATAAAATTTTTGGTAAATATGTCATTGAAATAATAATTTATATAATACACGCATCAATCAATATTATGATCAATAAATTGGACTTTATATAATAATTATCATTATTAAATTATTATATCTAACAATTGATGCAATATATAAATTACCTGGTCATTAGTTGCATCATGGAGTGCACTGAAAAATTTCTGCACAGTGCCATGTGCTCTCAAATGCATCCGAAATGCTGGAGCTGTACATTTGCTGGCCAATGTGATCGCTGACAAGCAACGGGTAGATATTGGATTATTACCCTGCCAAATTAAAATATTTTAGAACTATTATTGTTCTTATTCACTATATTTAAAATAATGTCAATAATCATGCAAAAAATCATACAAGGCTTCTAGCTGTCTTTTTATGATATTCGTACCTGAAGTGCATCTAATAGATATTCCACATCATCATTGAACTCCTGGAACTCGCCAAACTCTTGGATTTGATGGGCTTTTTTCACATTTCTTACTACTGTATAATACTGCAAAATTATAATCAATAACTAAACTATTCCTTAAACGTAGGCAATTCTTGTCAGGAAACCCTTGTCTACGACATGATTTTTTAAAACAAAGAATATACAAAAACAGGGTATTATAGAAAATAGGGTGGTCAGATAATTCTCCAGGCCGTGGAAATTAAATTTTGTTATCTATTTATTTGCTGTATATATCTCATTTGCTGTAATTTTCACTATTGAAACAGAACACATTAGGTACCCATTGTGACAGATGGACGGATATAAAGTAAATGTTAAATAGAATATATTTTTTTTCAGAGGAGGTATAACGAAACCTACAACTGCTTCAGTTCAGTGGCAAAGATAATGATCGTAATGAAATCATCTATTGCATAATATTTACAAGCCAGGTGACATTTGATAAGGTTTGCCAATTATCATGATGTAATGGTAATTAAAACTGCTTGTATGTCTCGTAAATACGCCAAAAATGCCCGATTATAGAGTAGTTCAGTTTTACAAACTAATTGATATCTATAAATGGGAAGGGTTGTGAGTGCATCCATCACTTTAACGAAAAATAATTCAAAATAAAAGAAAATATAGCAAACAGCGATTTTACCTCTTTAGCTTCCTTAGCACACCTGACACTAGTGTAAGGTTTAACGGCTTGGGAAGAGTCCAAATCATCCATAATAGGATCAGGCTGTTTGTACCGGGTTACTCTATTAAGCTCTTGTACTACTTGTGTGACTGGATTGTTAGCTTCAGCTGGCTCAGGCCTCGGTGTTTCATTTCCTTTCTATGAACCAAAATTATTGAGCAACTAAAGTACATCATAATAGATGATTTAATATTAGCATGTTTATACTTTCCAAATCAAGTTAAATCTTAACCTACAAATCGACACTGACTCCAACAAGAAAAATTGCATTATTCTGATTTCCTTCATATGCTCTATTAACATAAGTCATCTTGAGAACAAAGAGTGATGTTGAAAAGTACTATATACATATTTTTTATTTAAATTGCATGGATCAATAAGAACCTGAGGTGAAATTAAGATAGCAGTTAAACTACTAATTTGTGAACTGAATATAAGATGTTACTTACATCATTTGCCCATTCATGCCTATAAAGGTGTCTTCTTTTCCTAGCTGGAAGTGGAGAGGGATTATCATTCATCAATGATTTACTCTTGAATATTGATCCTTTTTTCTTGGTTATAACTAGCTTAACACATGGTTTATCTTCAATATGGTCCTCTGAATCCCCTATGTTATGGGGAGACTTAAATACCTCATCCTGTTGACTTTTTTGCGATTCTTCTTCAGAATAGTCATTATGACAGCTATTATATGCAGAATCTGATGACGGTGTGTTTGTTTGTACCGGATGGTCAATTGTGTCCTGCAGGTGAGTTAATCCTTCTAATTGGTCTTCATGTGGCGCAATTTCAGATTGTTCTATCTCAGGGTGTTCTTGTATGACTGGAACTTCTTCGGAGATGGAATGCTTATGCTTATGTTTTTGTTTTTTATGACTTTTAGATTTGTGACTGGAAACTTCAAATTTACTGCTGTCAGTTACATGAGTTTGAAGGTCATTGAAATCATTGGGTATTGTGAGAGATTCATCATTCACTGTTTCGTGTTGAACCTCAGGTAAAACTTCATTAACTGAAGTTTCTGTTGTTTCAAGTTTTCTTCTCCCTTTTCTAGTTTCTCTTTTAATGTCACTTACAGTTTTCGTAACAGGTTTGTTAGAATATTTGGATGTTACAGCATCTAAATAATCATCATTTTCACTGTAATTAATATTCGGTCTATTTCTTCTAGATCTTCCTACCGTGGTTTCAGGAGGCTTAGGCTCTGGTTGTGGTTCCTTAAGTGGCATATCAGATGCTGGTGGTTTTACCACTGTTTCCCTTTCAGTAGAATCTATCTTACCCAATCGAGACTCAATTACATCTATACTTTTGCTCTTGAACTCCTTTTCAATTTCTGGTGGCGGAGATGCTGAGTTGTCATAGTCATATGTATCAGTATTGTGTATTGGGGAGCTAGCCTTTTTAATAGAATCCTCATCTACATTTCTGTGATGGCGTTTATGAGATTTATGTCCATCCTTCTTGTCTTTTTTCTTATCTTTTTTACTTTCCTGATTAAGGCCTGAACACTTGATTGTTATTTTAAGACCTTCATGTTTAGGAGAACATATTGTTTCTACTGATGGGCTCTTTTTGTGTTCACTGACTATATCTAAGTGAGTGTCCATTGAAGAATGTCTGTCAGAACCAGGTGATGTAAAACCTTCATTTGAGTCTGTGCTTACAATCCTAGATGTTCCTTTTGATATTCTGAGAACTATAGGTGGTGGTTTACGTTCCTCATTTGCATCTTTACTTGTTGATGGACTTACCACTTCAGCTTTAGGCGGGGAAGGACAAGTAACCAGAGGACTGGCTTTGGGTGTAAGCACTTTAGGAGGGTTTGACTCATATCTAGTAAAATCTGGTATAGGACTATTACTACCATCTTCAGCATAATTTATGACTTTATCACGATTGCGGACTAAATATCTTTTATTAGGTGGTTGTGAGTTTTCAGCATATGGATCTTCTTTTTTCGCTGCTTTAGTCGCTACATAGCCTTTTTTAGCTTTAGCTTTTTCTGAATTACGTCTAGGAAGCTCTGGTGATGATGAGTCTCTATTATATACTCTGCTTCTTTTATTTGTTTTCTTTTCCTTAGCACTTGACGGGTGTTCTGGTGAAAGGGATGCAGCAGGTTCAGGAGGTGCATATGTTATCTGGGGGACTGGTGGGTAAGGCTCAGCATTACGAGACTTGAAAAATTTTTTAGGTTTTGGTGGTGGTTGTTCAGTTTCTACAGCAGGCACTGTCAGTGGGCTATTTTGATCATGAACTGGTTTCTTAATAATGTTGTTTTGATATGCTGAAATCAAAAGCACTGCATAATTAACCATTTTCCTATAAACAACTGTACATATGCTTGTTGCACAATATATATACTTTCACTAAATAACAGCCTTTGATCTCATAATCCTACAAATGTAAAAGGTTAATTTAAAGTTAATTATAAGTTTGCATGTTAGTCGTCATCATGGTACTTCATTTCAAGGTCAAACAAGATAGTGTTTATGGATATTTACCGTACGGAGCGCTTCTGATCGATGTGAAGCTCGTAATTCCCCACTTGCCCACAGTACCCGCGGACCGAGCCGCTGTCGGGCAATTACTGTTCTCTCTAAACAAGGCACTATCCAAGGGCACAGCCACACTGCCGCCACGGCCTCTGCCCCAGCGCGCCATGCTGATAATTTCATCAAAAACGATGACACTTGTACTGTCTCACCAAATCAATCACCCTTTCCAATGTCAAAATAACAAAAAGCACATGACTTTTGTCGTAACGTATTATACATTAGTTACAGTAAGAAAATTTAAAAGCTTCACCAAAAACTATTCTTCGACTTTCTCTTGGTTCTTATTGAAATGAAAACACAACCCATAAAGATAACACACCCGCCATTTTTACAGTGGCTAGGTACTTTTCTTACGAACGCTTTAAAATGAGTAATTTAGCGAAAACTTGCGGTCCACTTCGTAATAACTTACATTACAATTATAGAATTTCTTTGAACTTGAGAGGTAGATAATTAATGTTGACTATAACATTAATAATGACAAATAGGGCACAAACTGCGATGTTGTCATCTCATAACACTAGCAGCGCCATATTGGCAAAGCAAAACAAGGATAAATGTTAACCAATAGGAAACATTTCGAGTCATAGACAAATTCTTATTTTTTTAATGAACAAGGTAAAGCTTGACTAAACACTGCAATAAGTTTATATTAATGTTCATTTAACGTAACAGTTTAAT
Source organism: Agara michaeli (assembly GCA_018245675.1). Lineage (NCBI taxonomy): Eukaryota > Metazoa > Arthropoda > Insecta > Lepidoptera > Hesperiidae > Agara > Agara michaeli. The sequence goes on along the minus strand of DWDX01002948.1, from coordinate 9,058 downwards.
ACAAAAAAAAATTAGTTAATTATATAAATGTCAATTATGTACACGTAAAATAATAATTCAAAATTTGCCTATGCTTTGAATGTGATTATTGTAAAGCAAGAAATTTTAATATTTGAATAATGTACTGTCAATGAATGTATTAATTTCAATAGCATTATTTCTTTTTACATTGCCTATCTGATAAGCGATCAATACTCTAGAATGAAAACCATCGATTAAATAAGGAAAGAATGGTGTATCTCATTCTTTCTAGTTCTTCAATTTCAAAGGAATATTTATCAAACCAAGCTCCCATAGATGTAAAGTCGAATTTGCATATAGCGATGTTTGCCTACACTGTAAAATATATGACTGACGTCTCTAAAAACGTTTTTTATATGCAAATTTATAATATAAGATAGCTACATAATGTTAGCAAATATTTCTATAAAATTGATTTTACAAAATTTGAATTTAGTTTAAATATGGTAATATACCATGAAATATATGACTTATACTGTAGTTTTTCCTTGTTCTTATAAACGATGTACCAAAGTCATTCATCGAAATATACTTCACGTTCGTCACAAAATAATGTAGAGCAAAAAACCTTTTGACGATTCTTGTTTAAATAAATAATTATCTTTGTATGAAAGTACAGACATAGGATGGAAACATTTTAAACAATAAATTATACACTTATTGGGAAGCAACCGCAATTATAAATTCAAAATTTTATTTCTAACGGGTGTTTTACGTGAGATCTCCGAGAATTCTCTGTCAAAATTGATGTATCAAACACAATGTTAAAGGTTATTTTTTCTTCGTTTAATGAGATTCTTCAAACATAATTAAAATTTGTTCGTTAAAAAATTTGTTTTTTTTTTTATGAAGCTAATGTCTTCTGTTGACGACTGTTAACAATTTGTTTTACAGGCTAATAGATTAGTTGTCAGTTGTCAGTTTCTCAAATCAATTATTCAAATTAGCTTGTATATAAAAATTAATGCTTATATTATCTGCTATTTAAAAATTCCCCATAAAAAGTTAAGCTTATATTTCGTAAAAACGAATTAGTTTTAAATACAATAATGCTGTTCAGGACTTGTAGAAGGCGCCATTTATTAAGTCTGTTCTATCTAATCTATAGTGACAGTTGTCAAATTGTTGAAAGTATGTCGATACCGTAAATACTTAAAAATTAATACATAATAACAACGACAAAATAAATCTTTGTATAAATTAAATAGTTACGTAAGCATTTCTACCTAGATTTGCATGATAACTTGAAACTAACTTCAGTTCATTAACATTAAACATTTTCATTACTCCAACATATCTATTGTTAGAAATGTCTAGCAATAGCAATATCATTTATAAACAAAATGTAAAAGTTTGAAAAATATCTTTACTATTCTGTGTTTCATTATTATGCTACTACTACTGCACCGTCACGCCAGGTCCCTAACGGGGTAGGCAGAAAGAAAAGTGTACGAAAATATGCATGACTAGCTGTCAGTATAATTAATAATTTTACTTTAATTTAAATCTGTTGTAAAAGAAAGTGAATGTGTTGCATTGGCAGCATACACAAAATTTTTATATACTTACCTTGTTGAAAATTATGTTAAGACGAAAGAAAACAATAGTACCTTTTTAAGTTATTCTTGCTTATATTATATTCATCAACTATTTAAAAGTAATTCCTTTTTTTAAATAATGAAAGCTTTTGTGGGGATTTTAGGTATTAGCAAAGAATATGAGTTTTCAGCTTTTTAAATATAAACCAATTCGTATAATTAAGTACATTTACAATAATATATTATAATTTGACAACTAACATGTTAGAAAAAATTGTTAACATATTGAATATAATGTCTTAGACAATATCTTTAATGAATTTTTAATTTAACGTTTAATAAATTTTCGTCAAAAGTAGAAAATAATAATCTTTAAAATGATGTTTAAATCATTAATTTAGATAAACGCAGATCACGCAGATAACGCGCTCACAAAAAAAACATTTAAAAAAATATATACATACCTGTGTGATGGTACTAGGCAGCTAGATAGATACGTGGTTATATCTAAAACTAACCTAACTGAAAGAAAAGCAATCCACATATTACCTATGATATCTACTTAAGTATACGTAGGTTTCTAAAAATAATAGTTGAAGTATGTGCTCTCAACGCTAGCTAAGTTGCGAGAATTAAAGCAACCACTTATGTACGTGGTACCTATCTAATATAGTCAACTCACGTAACTATATGATGGCTGTGTTTATTTCATCTCGTAAACGGAGGATGCCATCTTTTAGCGAGGCTCATGAAATTGGCGGGGTTATAAAAATCGCGTGTCGCTATTCGTCGGGCCATAATAAAACTGGAAGGTCCCAACGACCATCGCTATATCCCCCACGACCACTTTAATAGTTTTTCATTACTCAAGTAGACGCCTATAAAAAGAAAATAAAGGTCCCTAAGAAAATTGCATTTCTTGCATAATGCTTTATTCGTGCCCCGCGTGTTTCTTGCTGCCATAAACATGTCAAAGTATATTGCGCTTGGGATTTGTCATTCGAGTTTATTTATAGGCTTCAATAAGGCATCAATAAGGATACAAAAGGATACTGATGTAAAAAATACCTATTACTAAAGTAAAAATATTTAAACTAGATTAATCTGATAGGTATACTTCAAAGCCTACGTTTACGTTCTAGGTTGTATTTAGATTAAAATATGACGCCTATGGACATCTGCAACTGACCTCCAATAGGGCTATAGGATTGGGTCTGTTTGTGTAAATTTTTGGTTACCTACTTTAAGGTGACGAACTCAGTGGAGTAGAGAATTAAATTATGGTCATAATAATTTACTCCAAACAAAAATATATACTAATTGTCGCACAGCAATGAAATTGTCTAAGCACAAGTTTCGCTTATCGCAAGCAATAAGATGTGCATCGAAACGTAGCTATCTAGAAACCTACTAACGGATGTAACACTAAAATTTCTGTATTGTATAAGCTGAATCCCACGATACGTGGTTTTTTAAATAAAACATCTAAAGATGAGGATCATTTTAATAGGAAAGAAAATATGATGTGACAATATAAAATATTTTTACATATTTGAATACAGAACTTTTTTATTATAGCCAGTATTACTTTTGAACAGCCAGTATTTCCTAAAATACTTTATTTAATAATATAACTTTCCCACCATACTTTCACGGACCCGGGACCGGCGAAATTACCTAATTATTTTCTTGATAAGTGTATAAGAGCAAGGGCAAGGGTTATTTAGATCTTTCAGATTAGAAGTAGGTATATAAAAAAGAATTTAACAAAATGTATGTACCTACATTATGCAAAAAAGCCATTTTTCCTTATTAAATTCATAAGTAAATCTTTAGGCGCGACGACAGGGTAACTCAGCTATCTGTTACTTAAAAATCAACAAATCTGCAGATTCGGTACTGTTATATATAATATCTGCAATACTTCTTTTGTTTCGAAATATTAGTACCGGAAGTTCAATTTGATGAGTAACATCGGAAGAGGAAGCACTGCGATTTAAGCCGTGATTCAACTTCTACTCAAGTCTGCATTTTCATAATATCGTACCTACATACATAAATATATATCACATATTAGCATAGTATCGTAGATGACTACTCGGAACTTTCTTATATTAGGTACCAAGCTCTCGTACCATGTAGGCATGATCGAGCGTTTTGGAGTAGCTGCCTAAATTTCGGACCGTCATTTTACCCATCTCTGGAGGTTCGTAAAATAGTAGTGCGTCAGTGGATTGCAGTCGAGCACAACATAGATTATAATTATTTTCAGGTGTTAATTCTTGATAAAGTCCATACGTACTTCACTTCATAGACCAAGTTAATCACAAAGTTACCCGATTCTAAGGATCGCTTTAATTCTTATTATCCCACGCTTCGTTGCTTTGACTTATGATTTACGGATATGTTACAACAAAGTGTCTTGGCGTTCCTTTATCACAACAATATCAAACAATCATGATTTACGATGTCGTAAATCTCAAATTAGTGTTTTATACGCCTTTTATGGCGGATCGCGTAAACCCGAACTAATCAAGGAACAAATCGATATTTTCCCATCTCAACTTCAGAACCCCTCGGTGCAGAGTATGTGTGCGAATAAACTGGTTTATGTAATTTCCAAATAGTATCTAAGGAGGGTAAAGTAATAAAAGACAGTCATAAAGCCACCCCGAATAATATATTGTGCAGATAGTATAATGCAATAGGAAATGGAAGAGTTCCAGATACCTACCTAGTTATTATAGTTACTGGTTTACTTATAAGAATTAAGTTGGCAATATGAAATGTTGAGTATTGTTTGGATATTTACAGAATTTGCCATGATATAGGCATGATGATTATATGATGATTATATTTTATTGTATGTAATTAAAAAGATATTTACGAACCATCGTATGTAATAAATCGGTAGGTAAGTAGTACCTACCGATTTACATAAATTTGTAATGATATTCTAGTAAAAAACGTTACATGCATAATAAAAAATAAATATTCTTCTCAACACCTGGCGTTTCTGTGCTAAGGATTCGTGTTTCGGTTTCATCTTTTCATGTGTTTGCCTTTTGGAGTTCAGAAAATGCGCTTCCGAAGTTGCCGTATTATCAAGTAGGTACTTAATCGTTAATACAATAGACTTAAGTACGACGTATAATATCATGGTCATGATTATCGGAAAAAAAACAGGTGGTAGGCAGCCCTACTTGTGAAAGTCCGGTGAGTATCTGTAATCGGCTTCGAATAGAACGGATGCTAACTAAATACTTAAATACCAACTCCACTGACACTAATATAGGTAACTGGATATGTTAATTTAAATTTTTGTATTGTTATTAACAGTCCTTTTCCTGCAGTCCCGTTGTCGCCGAATACTAACCTTATAATAAAAATATTAACATCTATTATTAACCGAACTAATTAATATCTACGTAGGTACTAGCAGTTTCAGCCTTGTTATTCGAGGTCTTTTGGAGATGTCCATGCTCGGTAGTGGCCACTTACGGCTGCTGCCTACCCATTTTTTGCTCTATTCTCATAAAAATCTCTTAACTGATCGTATGTAAACATTTAACTCACCTATTTACCTACTGAAATGTATGTACTTGCTTGTTAACTGTATATATGTAGGTATAGATACCTTATATGTACTTAAATAAAAAGAAAAACCCATCGCGAAGGTTATATGCGTATGTTTTTTATCGCGGCATCCGTATGGCCTTTTTATTTTTATGGCAGACGTGTTCCGTCGCTACCGTCTCCTATTTATTTATGGTATTATGTGCTATAAACCGTAGATGTTCTACTAGGCATAAACACGACATGGACGTTAAAGGAAACGGGCAATTATATAAAATATAAGCTACTTACCTATAGTTAAAATTATCACCTATGTATATTATACCCGTTTACGCAGTAGGTAGGTACCTACAACCTATCTTCTGCTACTGAGGTGAATTTACATTCTGAAGAAAGATAAATGTTGTTTCATGACATACTTGTGATATCCGTATAAGATCTAAGTACCTATTCCTACTTAAAACTTATTGCAATGTTTTCATATGCCTTTAAATTTGTCTTTGGATATAGTTAACTACACATGTAGAGGATTCTTGAGCATAAGATATTTCGTACTAGAAATAAAGCAATAATAGTTTATGGTTACATTTTTGTAACATAATTATAAGGCCAGGTTGAGAGTACCTTCCTCTAATAAACGAGCCTGTATGACGATTTTGATTGGAGTAGAAGAGGTGAAAGAAGATTGTATCGTAACCGGCGGAAATATATTCAGGTACCTACATGAACATATCGATTTGAGTATTTACCCGGACAAGCTCCGCTTACGTTTTCGGATTCAGAAGAGTGAGAGATTTTCAATTATTTTTCTACTATTTAAAATTATCATAGATCCTCTACCTTCCTCTACCTAACATTCATAAAAAGTCTACAGATTAGCTAATATAGCTAATCTGAAAACTTTTTATGAATGTTAAACAGCCATGGCAAAAGCTTTTTTAAAACTGTGCCTGCATAAAATATTCTATATTTATTAACATAAGCCCTGTGTAGCTGGGTAAAGCCAAAAAAAAGTGAAGGTCGGTAATTAACTTCTAAACCGACTATTTTTTATACAATATTCACTGGCTTACGGTATAGATATAAAGAATCTATCTGCAAATTTTCAGGAATCTAGATTCACGGTGTGCGTTAATCTCTGGGTCAGTCAAATATAAATATATAGACATAAGTTGCATAATAACTATACAAATTGATCTATTTATCTAAATATATATAATTCAAAGGTGACTGATTGACTGACTGACATAGTGATCTATCAACGCATAGCCTAAACCACTGGACGCATCGGGCTGAAATTTGGCAAGCAGGAAGATGTCATGACGTAGGCATCCGCTAAGAAAGGATTTTGATTAATTCTACCCCCAAGGGGATAAAATAGGGTATAAAAGTTCTTAACGCTAGTGAAGCCGCGGGCAAAAGTTCGTTTGATAATAAACTTCGCTAGGTACTTAGGTAAAATACGTTTAGCCCTTTTATAGCTTTCTGTTTTCAGACGGTTAGGCAGACCGGGCGGATGACTGTATACCTACCTACTACGAATATCTGTGCAAGTCGAAAAGATGTTGCTGTTTAAAAAATATTTTTGAATAAGACTAATGTCCTATTATGTGGAAACTAAATAATTGTAGAATTTTGGTTTCAGCAGTAGGTGTCAAGAGGCCATCCATCCTAGCACTTAGCGTTAGAAAGGTATCTATTTTGAATAGGAATATAATTATATTTAATACGGATATGTTCGTATTACACTGGATTAAAGTTTAGTTCTATCTTTCGAAAGTTTATGATGATCACTGGAATTAGTACCTATATCCTATTTGAAATGAGATACGGATTACTAGAAAAAGTATACAACAATATAGATTTTTTATTAACTTAAATCTCGTCTCAATTAAGCTCAATATCAACTAGTATTTAACAACAGACCCGAAATTAATAAAGTTCCCTACTTTAATACAATTCATGGGGTAACGCATCCCCTTTTGCTTTTATCCAAAGCTTTAGGTATCGATCCGAAATGCCACGTTTGCCCGCCTTTTAGTAATGGCGACGGTAAAAACGGTCTCTGATTCGTCGACAGTCCTGTGCTTCCTTCGCAACCGAGCGCGCATGTGCATTAAAAGCTCAATTCAAAATGGCTGAACTTGGTAAGAAAAGTTTCAACGTTAAATAATTGTATTAAAGTTGGAATTAATTAAGAAATACCAATTGAATAGCAGTGCCCATTATATATGTAATTATTCATGTAAGTATGCATTGTGAGTAGGTATACCCAAAGGAAATTCTTCAATTTTGGTATGTGAAATTTATTTACCTAATACTGATTGGTAATCAGGAAGGTATTCCTACCTATTGATTTAGGCTCATAATAAAGTTTATTTTACTATAATGTGGCAAGTGAACAGTTATTAAAATGATACACTTAGATAGATAATCTATAAAAACTAACTACTACTTTAGATAATATTTCATATACATAGGTATCGGTAAGTAATTACTAACAACGTTTTAGAATATCTAGGCTTATACGTATATTAATTTATTTTCCTAGATATGCCTAGGTACGTGCTTAAGATAATGAAATATTTACCTGCAACTTGGATGCGGATGTCAGTTAAATCCTTTTCGTAATTTCTCTTAGTGGACATTTTGCGACACTGAAAAAGACACTCATCTACATTTAAATTTATTTGTACGCTAGCCTCACTGTCGACACCGTGTCTAAATAGCGACTGATCGCATCAAAGCATACCTATTTAGAGCAACTGTGACGATTTATATAACCCTTTTTGTGCAATGCCAATAAAATGTGAGACACGTAAACCTCACAGTCGGCCTTCTCGAGATTTAATGTCGAATTTGTACAATGGTTTGAATCTTTGTTCAAATTTAGTGTTCTATGACCAGGTGAGGGTTAGGAACGTATAGATACATACCTACCTACAATTATCAAGATAACTTTTCCATTTACAAAGTATATTTAAATAAATGTTGTATATAATGTTTACGTAGCTATGAAGATATGTTCAAATGGCAAATAAAGCGTTGAATAAGATAATAAAACTCGAGTAATAATTAGGTAAATATAACATTTTTTATGCATTTACCTAATTTATTTTAAACCTAATATCATGTAATTTATGTTATAAAATAAAGTCCCACCGCCACGTGTGTCTGATCGCGTTAAATTCAAAAACTAATTAATGGATATTCATGCGGCTTTCACTAATAGACGGAGTAATTCATGGGGAAGTTTTTAATATGTGATGCATTAAGGTATTGTTTGAATTGGTTGTATTATGACGATATTTGTTGTAGATATCGGAAAAATCATGTTGACTAGGAGGTTTACTTGCGTGGGCCGCGAAAACTAGTAGACTTACTTATATGAAAACAACGTATGACATAATTATTCCCCTCAAAAATATCTATTAAATTACAGTAACCCTATATACTGAAATTAACATAAAGTAGCAAAAAAAAGCTAAAAAATAGGTATCTGCTCTTAAAAATATATTTAAATTAAACTACTTTTGTCGACGACAATTTACTTGCCATTATGAAATTAAATAGATTATACATACCTATCTTGCATTTAACCTAGATTAAAACAGTTTAGATTCGCATGTAGATAATTCAAACTGGTAGGTAGTCTAATTTTTCCAAGTGTGTTTTTGATAGACGCCTACCACTACTAAACCTAAGAAATATTTTAGTTTGCTTAGTTAAATATCCATTCTTAATTATCAAATATTTTCAAAATCGGAAATAAAACCCATTAATGATTATAAAAATAAATTAAATAAAACCTGATTCTAATTTTGGATATAAATAAAAAACTAGTATGGTACTGGTTTGATTCAAAAAGTAAAAAATATATTTATTGAATACAATTTCTTGTTCCATCTATCTATCTATCTATC